>CAXHSM010000466.1:0-178907 GCA_964019185.1 Maratus speculifer | reverse complement strand
CAATAATATTTAACTTATATTACAACTTTCTAATACATGTTATTATTATACATGATTCTTTCAAGACAGAAACTTTTGTTTTTAAATTTAAAGAGTGAAATATATGTTTAAAATAAAAGAATCGAAAATGGCGCAAAGAGAATTAAACAAGTAATAATTATTATTCTTATTACTAAATGGCTAAACATAAATGAAATCATATACTAAATGCATGGACGTATACTAACATTACAACATGTAAATAGTAGCAAAAGTATTTCTTAAAACAAAATAATACTTCATTAAATGACATGTACTATTAATAGTATATCAGACCCGAAAGGGTTAAAATGTAAAATGTGAATGAAAGTGAAAATTGTGAAGATTTCAAAAGAGAAATACATCATATTTCCCCATAAAGGTAGACATTTTCATAGATATAGAAGTATTGAAAAAAAAAAAAAGATTTTTGAGAGTACTACACTTTTAATATTTTTACAGATTTTTTTTTCCATTTATATTTTAAAATTATTTTTAATTCTGTCTTTAGTGATTTAATTTAAAAATATTTATAATTAAAACGGGAAGGAGATGTTTTTTTTTTTTTTTTTTTTTTTTTTAGAAATAATCTTTTACGATCCAGATCAATTTTAAAGATTTCTTCCAAATTGGAAAACATGATAAATTAACTATTTAGATAGCGTTAATCAATTTTAAATAATTTTTAACACGCTCAAACCGATTGGTAAAGTTATCTGGGCGGAAAACGCTCGCCGGCGCACTTAGCTTAAACGGTAAAGCATTGGTCTTGCACACCAAATATGTGGGTTCGATTCCCGGCCTGGGAAATTTTTCGCTCAGTTGGAAATATTTAATTCGTATAGCGGTAGAAAAATGTGTACATAAAATTGTTGAACAATAGTTGTGTAGAAACTTAATGTTCTTCTGTATTATACCATACAGAAACAGCAATATAGTGCTCAGCAAAAGTTTAGACACTGGTGTTTTTTAACCTTTAAATAAAAAATACGAACGCGTGAGTTTTACAAATGGCTATACTTATTTTCAAATATATTTTATATAATGTAGAATAAAAATAATGGTTATAATATAAGATAATATTTAATTTAATTGAAAAAAAGTAAAATTTGCATATTGCAAAAGTTTAATTTTGTAATTTTTAGCCAACTGTTCATGGAAAAATGCATAATTCAAGTTATGATGTCACATGTCTGAAGTATTTAATTATACCTCGATATAGCATCAGTTAGTGAAGATGCCGTGAGCTAAAAATATTCAGTTAGATGAGATAATTGAAGTGGGAAAGCTGAAATAGAAAGGGAAGACTGTTGCAGAAATTTCAGCAGCATTGAATCGTCCAAAGTGGTTTGTCTATGAAATATAGTCTGACTCCTTCAAAACAAAACATAATCTGGAAGATCTTGTTTGACAAGAAAATGAGATGACAAAAGTATCCAGAAACTGACATTTACACAAGTAGTGATTGCTAATCATATTAAAAGTAAGTCAGAACTTTCTGTGTCGACGGGAATGATTCGTAGATGAATTAAAGAAGCAGGTAAATCAATTCACATGAAAATGATAAAACAATCAGCTTTAAAATATCGCTATAAATTGGTGAGAATTCAATTAACTTTCAAACATACGTCATATGGACCCAAATGGTACGCTATGATATTCAGTAACGAAAAAAAAGTGGAATTTGAATGGCCCAAACAAGTGGGCATACTATTAGAATGACTTAAGTAAAGATCCTGAGACTTTATTAAGTCGACAAAAAGAAGGTGACTTTTAAATAATTTGGTCGTCTCTTAACTTTAATGCTTGTGTATTTGTGGATTTATTCATTGGTTGCCAAGCAACACAAGACTACGTATATACGTTCGAGATTAATTTTTAGTCATTTGGGGAACTTTTGCTGACCTAAAGTATGGATTTTAGCATCTATTCATGTTGCATACAAAAGAAGAACATCATTTAACTCCAAAAATACTATTGATCTCAACTGGCCGGCGTGTAGTTCTAATGCGGACCCAATCGAAAATTTTTGTAACATCATATGTCGTAATGTTTATGCAAATTTTTGCTATAATTTTCTTTTAATGAGATTCGAGCTGCTGTTGATCATTTTTTGTACGAAATAGACCCCCAAGTGACACAGCATTTAGTTTTTTCGATGAAAAGTCACATTCTTGCACTAACTGCAAACAATGCGGGTGCAACTCGATTTTAATTTGTAGTTATTTTTCTGTAAATACACAAATTGTCTATACTTTTGCTACATAGTGTTAATTTGATTATTTTGTCATTATATTTTATGTAAAAGGTAAAATTCAAAATTTATTGTGTGTGAATAAAGGATAAGTCACAAGTAATATATGACAGAGGAATTACAAACATTCGGTACATACTTCTGAAAATAGAAGCGTAATCTATCATTGTCTAAACTTTTGCTGAGCACTGTAGATGTTCACAATCAGCCCGTAGTCTTTAGTCGAAATTAGGTACAGCCGGCGAAATTGTAAACAAGCATTTAATTAATGTAACACAACACTAATGACTCATAGTAATTCATACATAGAAGTGAAACGCCTTTTTGTCGGTTTTACATGAATTATGGGCGCATTAAAGCTGTCAGTTGTAGAAATTAGCAAATTTTGCTCACAAACATTCGACATTTCATCTGATTTGGTTATGTTTATTTCCACTGTAAAGAATAATTGTCAATGTTTCAGGAAACTTATGTTCGATTTTAGCATAGTTCGGTACATAAATAAAAATAAAAGTGCCCAGTTGTATTGATGGCATTGAGCTCACAAGCTATTCACGCTAATTGTGTATTACACTTTTATTTAGAAGAACAATACCCCCGAAAAGTGAAAAAATCGACTAAGGGCCACATTTAGTTAAATCAAGTTGAGAGATAAGCTTTTCAAATTTTTCCTTTATAACCAGTGAACACAGAAATAAGTAGGGTGGTACATTATTAGAATAAACCAGAATAGCAAATTGAAGCAAATCGGATAATTCTGCATGAAAAACCCATTTATCTAAATTAAAGGGAGATTAGTACCAGGTCCTGGAATCAGGAGAGCGCTTTATCTGAATAAACCTATATGCATAATTAGAACCATTTGAAATTTTCTATCAATAGTTATCTTGTTACGTATTGGCATACCTAAATACATACCCCCAAAACCTGCAAGTATATTAGCAATTAGATTTTTATAGCCCGTGAGCTAAAAAAGTAAAATTCGTATCACATATTTTACAGGAGATTCGTCAGTATATATATGGGTAGAAACTAAAATCCGGATACACTCAGATAACTTCTGAGTGAATAAAGCTAGAATTTTAAGAAAAGTGTCTACATATAACAAGAAGATGGAACTGTATTTCAAGTGTAGCAAATGAGGTGCATTTGTATTATGTCGAAGTTTTATACATATCTTGGCTTAATAATATACTACAGTACTTCGGATACAGTATCGTGATCGAAATTTTTTGTGTTTCCCTGTAAATATTATCTGCTTTATATTATAGAGAGTGTAACTTGCAGTAAATCTTAGAAACGTATATCAATTTCATAAAATACGAATTAGTTTAATATAATTAAAACGCGCCCCAAGCTATGTTTCTCCTTATACCACTATCTAACGGAATACTTTTGAGCGGCCCTGTAAATAAATAAAAATATTCTTTGCGCCACTAATTGTACATAATGCATACAGTGGCGCCAACTTAAAAAAATATTGGGTGGGCTCAAGAAATTTTGAACAAATACAAAAATATTGGGTGGGCTCAATTAATGATAGGTGGGTGGATATATCAAATTATTGGGTGGGCTTGCGCCCCATGGGCCCATATAAGTTGGCGCCACTGTTTTAGTATATACTTTATAGATGCATATCAATTTTATAATTATTGAATGAGTGTAACATAATTAAAATATACTTGAAACTACTTTTTTCCGATTGGGTGTAATGTAACAAAATATGTTTGATTTCCCCTGTAATAATTAAACTATGCTTCCAATTTTCATAAAATTTGAAATGACTCGAGAAAACTATGCAAAAATTATATATTTTGAATCTCAAATAATTTGGTTGGGTAGTTTTTGCTTTGTTACATGCGGTCAGATGGACAGATGGCCTCAACGACGACTATAGGTGCTAGATATTTGCATAATTACGAACGTGACTAAAAAGAATATCACTGTAATAGGAAGTACACTGTAAAAAAACGGACGATTTAACCCCTTGAGGGGCGGTGGTTTCATAAATATACCACTTAATTTTAATTCCCAAACGCCACATTCGCACCGGAATTTTGTTAAAGAAAATTACGGTTTATTGAATGCGTGATGTATAGCGCTTTCTTATTTACAAATAAAGTTGTTTTCAAATTCCGGTGTCAGTCATTAATTTCAATACTTAAGCAATGAATTTTCCCTGCCCCACAAAGGGTTAACGGAAGTATTACTGGTAATCTAGACGCCAGTACTATTTACTGTTTTATAACGGAAAAATTTCCGTAAATTCCGGAAAAAACTCGAAAAAAACGGAGTATTTTTTGGAATTTTTCCGCGCCTAGATTACCAGTAATACTTCCGTTAAATCGTCCGTTTTTTTTACAGTGTAATGCTCGTGTCGCTAAAGGCTAAAATTTTAATTATCGTCTTTAAGCACGCGAACTGTAAGAGACATTGAAAAAACGTCAATTACAAAAGTATAGAACGTCCCCTAATTACTATTATAAAGGGGAGAGGGGGGCACCTTTGAACATTTTTTCAGAAAATCAATATATTTCTTACTTGAATTATATTTATTGAGCTTTAAATATTACATAATACATTTCTAAATTATTAAGTTTTAAATATTACATATACATTTCTTCATCATATGAACCATAAATTAAACATTTTTCAAATAAATTAAATATGTTGTGAGTATTTAAAAAGTTGAAAGATTTTTGTTAAAACCTGCCCCATGTAGGGATACTTTTGAACAAGTAAGGGGCACCTTTGAAGAAATGAATAAAATATGAAAATAATGAGAGTTTTTATAAAAAGTTGTATATGTTACAGAGATATAAAGTAATATGAATAAAATTAAATAACTACATCTTGTTGAAATTACTAATTTTTTTGTTATTTAACCAAACTTAAATCCTTCAAAGTTGATGTCAAAACTCATTGTTGATAAATCACAAAGTGTCCCTCCAGTTGTGTTTGGTTGTGAAAACATTCTTACAATATCCTTAAAGTACAACAGTGTGATACCTGATGCTTCTGGAAAATTAAAATTTTTCATTTTCTATTATTTTTTTAAGAGACCTGGTATAAAATCGGATAAATCCCGTTTTATCCGTTACGAAGCCAGAAATTACGTTTGGAAACCTGTTACATCATGAATCATTATTTTGTATCTAGGATTTGCAATTATCCAATAAAAGAATTTAGATTTGATTCAATTTAAATTTGAAACTTCCCATCACTGATTCATACAGAGGTTGGAACCTATCTTTGCAGTACGGGAAATTGTTAGCAGTATAAGTCCATGTTCTTTGACATTCTTAATTAACCTCTTTTCACATAAGAAAAAAAATCAGAAATAATAATATTTAGATACATTAACAACTCTTTACTTCATACTTTTAAGCGTTCTCTTTAAACTATTTCAATTATTATTTATCACCATAATAAATACCTCGTATCAGGTATTAATTCAGTGGTTTTTTTTTTTTTTTTTTTTTGTTTAATGGTGCCTCAAATTTTTTGTTGAATGGTGCCCTTATCACATGGATTTCAACATTACAACTGTTTACTCAATTCGGCTGAAGAATTTGAATAAAACAAAGCTTATAAACTAAAGCTAACATCTTTGTTTAAGCATTGAACAATAGTTTAAAATTTTAGTGATAGACGTTTGTAAACAAAAATATTACAACTTTATTTTTTTAAGTTTTGATTCAAGAGGGAGAAAAATACATATCTTGTTCAGACAGTACTGTTCATACACAATGGTACAGTTTTGTATAATTATTCCTCTGAAGCAGCAGTAATGTATTACTATATAATTTTTTTACAAATTATTTATTTGAAGGAAAATAGTTAGAGTGTTCAAAGGTGCCCCCTTTCTCCCCTATTTTGTCTTACATTTACATGCAAAAACAAATTTATTACGGAGTCCCTAAATGTTATTATTATTTTTAATAACTCATCGCCGGTTTAATTACTTTATTAATCGCTTTTAGAAGAGTGAATTATAAAGAAAATTCATACATATATATTAATAAAAGAGAGTTTTTGTGTGCATGTGTATCCGTATTTGTTAGCGATGACAAGGAAAATCTATTACACGTACAGGTCTGTAAATTTGGTTTCAGATAGACGGAGGCAGTTTCAAAGGCAATTAAAGCTCATATTTTGTATTTTTAAAACTAAGTATTTTGATTATTTATACTGATTACGACGATTCGCGTATTTATCCGACTTTCAGAATTATCCCAGGGATTTTGACTCACTCATAAAAACAATAAAAATCTTTTTTACCGACGGCTGTAGTACATTTTGTTATGTCTTCACTTCACTGCAGGATATTCAGAATTCATGTAGCGATTTATGAAATTTTCGCGATTATTTAGTTAATGCTCCATTTCTCCGAAAATGACTTTTTTTTCAATATAACCAAACCCTATATCTTATTCATGTAATCTTCAATTTTATACTTATGTATCAAGCAATATTTTCAGAATTTATAATAAAATAAATTGAACATTATTGAAATCAAAATTGCAATTAAGCAAATTACAGCAGCTATTTAGAGAATGATATTTTCAAAGACTAACATTTTAAGAAGACTTATAAATAAATTCTAGATTTAAATTAATAATAATAATAATAAATATCACATTTTAGGATGATTATAACGAGTTATATATTATCTGTGTCATGCATTAAACATTAATATTCCTTGACTAATAATAATAATAATAAACAGTAGTTTACAGATATACAACTTTAACTGTTTAAAATGTTCATTTTTATTTGATGGAGTTAATCAGACTGACTTCTGAATGCTTCATATTATACGTACGGCATGGATTAAAAATTCATGTTCCTTGACCCATCATAAACAAATTGTAATTGAAATTTCAGTTTTACAATTTTTTGAAATGCACATTTTTAAACTTCTAAAAATCGCACATTTTAAATTTTTACACCTCTGCGTAAACAAATAGTAATTGAAATTTCAGTTTTACAATTTTTGGAAATGTAACTTTTTAAACTTTTAAAATCGCACGTTTAAAATTTTTACACCACTGCGTAAACAAAATGTAATTGAAATTTCAGTTTTACAATTTTTGGAAATACAAGCTTTTAAACTTCTAAAATCGCACATTTTACATTTTTACACCTCTGCGTTAACAAATTGTAATTGAAATTTCAGATTTACAATTTTTGGAAATGCAAGTTTTTAAACTTTTAAAATCGCACATTTTAAATTTTAACAACTCTGTGTAGAGAAAAAAATGCGCTTTTAAATGAAATTTGTTTAAAATCTTTATCACAATTTGTTTTCAAGTTATTATTATTTTTTAAAGTTTTTATTACATTATTTGTCATTGTGGCAACAGAAGTATTTCCTTTTTAGACACTAAACATGGACCAATCAGAAAACGAATAAAATAAAATCAGTAGTGGAATTTAACCAAAAAAAGGTTCAGACATATTTCAAATTTCCCCAGTTCTCCACCGAGGACAACAACTATTTTCCAAATAGTTAATAAATAAATAAATAAATAAATAGCTCTTTAAAATGAATAATTAAAAAAATACGTACATCGTTTTTTTCTTCGAAACACAGAGCGGAAAAATCCTGAGGGTATTGGTTAAAAATATAATTCTATTCATCGCACAAAACCATTAGGATCACTTTATGGTAACTTACGTTACATTTTGAACTATTTTCATTACTTTTAGTAATATATCGCATGCAAAAAAATTATTCAAAATGCAAACTTGATATGATTTGTTCATTAAATTTATTCAAAGCCCAATTTAGATGAAAATTACATATTTTTAATGTTATTTCTGACATTATTGAAAAAAAAATTAAGTTATCATATAAAATGTAATTTTCGTTATCATTTTTTAGGCAATTTTTTATCCAAATTGACCATTAGATAAAAATTTCATTGACAAATTTCATTGTTAATTTTACATTTGAATATTTTTTAGTGTTATAATGCTAAAATTAATCCAGTAAATTGTTTTTCAAGTTATCGTGGAATGGCCTATTACTATTCAGACGCAGATTACCTCGAATTGCGAGTTTTCTTTATTATTCGGCTAGCAGATAAATATATTTCTTGCTCGAAAAAATCTGCTAGATTAAAGAGTGATCTGTAGAAACGGTGAGATTATTATAGGCAATGTGCAATTTAAGGTGATACCTGAGCATACAAATGTGATCCCGGAAGATCCGAAATTCAGTGCTTTTTAAGGTATTCGAACACCTTTAAAACATAGTTTTCAACCAAAATTTCAATTTTTCATTTTTCAATAATATTAAAATTAAATCTTTTACCAAACGAAATCTGCTTAAATTTTGTCTGTGCCTAAAATAGCAACCGAGTTACTGCTGTTTAAAATTACATTTAGTATACAGCTGTTAAATTGTGCTTTAAAGTTATTTTTAACTCTTTTCTCAAAATAAAGCTTTTCAGATTTTTACAATGCGCAAAACATCCTACAACAAAAAATTTATATGAAATTCCAAGAAATTTTTTGTATTTCTTTTACTAATGCTTTTTGAGTTAATAGAGTACACTCATGGTAATATAATAAATAATTTTATATTTCTACTGGTATAAATGACAAACTTGAGACCAATTTTGCCAATTTTTCATAACATTAAAATTTTAATTGTCATATCATCTGAGATAGAGTCGCGATTATAATGTGTGTGATGTAAGTCCTGGAGAAAGTTATTTTGTTTATTATGAAATTTACAAAATGTCAATACGTTGTTTTATTTTTGATTTATCACATTTTGCATACATGGCAATTTTTGACATAATTTTGTCGATTTTTCCCTTTAAAAAATTATTTCTGGGTAATTTATAAATTTTTTATTATTTTTTTTTTTCAAAATTTTTTTTAAATGTCATTATAAAAAATGAAAAGCAAGTTAAAATTTTGAAAATTTCAAAAAATCACTTCTGAAGGTGTTTGGGTATTTTAAAGGTATAAACTGTACTACCTACTCTTCAAAAATATGCAATGTTTTTCCCGGAACTGTGAAAATCCCTCAACGAGAAAAATTACTAAATTCCATTAGTTACATTTGAAAATGTTATATCGGGACCACGTGACGACGCACAGGTCAGCTACTTTATTAATAAAATTAATACATGTGGGTCAATCCATTTCAAGTGGTCCAGCACTGGTCGCTCGATTATTTTTAAAAAATCTGAAATTTTTTGTATAACAACCTTAACATGATGGAAGTTCAAAATGACTATTATTTTAATTTTACTATTTTTTGTTTGTGATTGGCGGCCATCTTTGTTTCATTGTGTGCAGCGATTTTCTCAGATACTAGGATACACAAAATTGTAAATATCTCGTCTTCTATTTTCCCAATTGAAATGGGGTTTGCAGCATTTTGTTCAGAATACAATAGGATAAATATAAAGTGGTAGAAAAATTTTGAAAAATAAATTTTTACAAGTAAAATTTTAGCACAAAATTTACGATTTTTTCCAAAATCTATCCGTTTGCAAGAGGAAAATTTTCCTGCAAGGGAAACCGTCAACCTTACACAATTTTTTCTACAAATAGGTCCAAAGTGCGTGTATTCACACACCAAGTCCCAATTCCTCTTTGCGAAAAAAATTCCGAAATTCGTCAAAAATTTCAAAAATCGCACTTTTTAGGCTTTGATATCTCTGGTGGGGCACGAGATAAAAATCTGAAATTTTGGCCTATGATAGTATTGTGTAGTAGTGTTATGTACAAAAAATTTCAAGAAGGAGATTTGACTACAAGCTCAGATACGGTGATTAAAAAATGTTAAGAAATGCTATTACGAGTACATTAGGAGAAATGAGATTAGTCTCTTTTATTACAATATTTACACAGAAAATATCGTTTGTTTAATTTCGGAATTTTTTTCGCAAAGAGAAATCATTTCCCAGATCTGGGACTTGGTGTATGAGTACACGCATTTTTGACCTATTTTTAGAAAAAATTGTGCAAGGTTGACAGTCTTGTTGCACAATTACATAGTAGGTTTACAATAGTTTGGCCGTATTGTTTTCACATATTTTCAGTGTCATATCTCAGCTTGTAGTCAAATCTCCTTCTTGAAATTTTTTGTACATAATACTACTATACAATACTATCAAAGGCCAGAATTTCAGATTTTTATCTCGTGCCCCACCGGAGTTATCAAAGCCTAAAAGTACGATTTTTGAAATTTTTGACGAATATCGGAATTTTTTTCACAAAGAGAAATCAACTCCCAGATCTGGGACTTAGTGTGTGAGTACGCGCACTTTGGACCTATTTGTAGAAAAAATTGTATAAGGTTGACGGTTTTCCTTACATGAAAAATTTCCTCTTGCAGACGGATAGATTTTGGAAAAAATCTTAAATTTTGTGCTAAAATTTCACCTGTAAAAATTTATTTTTCAAAATTATTCTACAACCGTACATTTAGCTTATTTTATTCTGAACAAAATGCTGCAAACCCCATTTCAATTGGGAAAATAAAAGACGAGATATTTACAATTTTGTATATCCTAGTATCTGAGAAAATCGCTGAACACGATGAAACAAAGATGGCCGCCATGCACAAACAAAAAATAGTAAAATTAAAATAACGGTCATTTTGAACTTCCGTCATGTTAGGGTTGCTGTACAAAAAATTTCAGATTTTTTAAAAATGGTCGAGCGACCAAAAAAATATTTTCTGGACCACTTGAAATGGATTGACCCATGTAAGTAAAGACTACTTATTTTAATTAGAAAATCGATTAAAGTATGTTCTATGTGTTCTTCATCTTCAGTAATGCATGTGTATAAGTGCAAGTATTTACATCTGTTATATTTTATAGTCGAAACGAAAAAGATATTATTACAATGAAAATTTTCGAAAACACATGTAAGTAACAAAGGGGTTAAACCTGGTATCCCTCTTTATTTTTCAGCAGATACTTTTACCTGTAGCCTGATAAATTAATTAGGACCAATTGTCCATGTCAAACAATGTAGTAATATTAGTTATCGCTCAAAAACGATACTTTCTTAAACTAAAAAGTATTTTATGGAAAAGTGAAACATTGTATGTTAAGGCAACTCTGATAAATCCAGGTCGTAGTTCCTAATTTACTGTGTTTTCAAAATAAGTGATACGGTGTTTGACGAGCTTAATCCGCTAGGTTTTCTCTCTGCTGTGGCTTCACTGTTAAACATTTTGCAGCACTTTGTCCAGTCATATGACCGTTTTTTGAAAAAACAGTAACATAACCGTGATTTATCTGTATTCTGACCATAAAATGAGCAATGATATGTTCAGAATATCGTAAAATGACAGTTGTTTTACTGTTTTCAATAAAAACGGTCGAATGACTGGACAGAATGCTGCAGATTTTTAACAGTGTTCTGTATGTTGTTTTTGCTTCAGTTGATGTTATGTTCAGTCAGACAAGTTCTGTGGAGGGAAAACCGGGGATCAAGTTAAAATTTGCCCTCTGAAGCCCTAAAAATTTTCATTTCCAATCTAAATGGAATATTGTTTGATACATTGATGTTACCATTCTTAAAAAACACAAAATTTACAGTAATTCTTATAAATAATCAAGGTAATAAAAAATCAAGTCGCATTTTCTATAGGGGCAAAGTATAATTTTGAAAACAGATGTCAGTAATCTAAATTTCAGCCAGTTTTAAGGAAACAACTGTCAGAAAAAGGTCTTCATGGAGTAAAATATCCTATAAAACAAAGCAAAAATAATACATTTATTGCAATTGCATTTTTGTAACACATTTTAAAACCAATCTCCTTCCCTAAGTTCTCGTAAATCGGAATACCTTTTCATATCATTTTTTCTTTATTTAAATAAACGAACAAAAATTACTTTCGTTATAAGCTTAAAAGCGCTCACCCCCATGAATTCATACAAAATTATCGAAGCTATTTTTGAACAAACTTCGTAGTAATTACAATTTATTTGTGTTATCCTGTGTCCTAATGACCTAAGTCATTTATACATATACCGTAACATGCAAAATTTAGTTAAATTTCAAACTCATATCGCAATTAAAAATGCATATCCAGTAGTAAATGCACATCAGGCTCTTCTATGTTGACCATCTGTAATATACCGTATTTGGAATACAGTATACTATCTGAAAATTTTTGTATGCTTCTGTAAATACTACACACATTCTGTTATACAGGAAGTAACTTGTAGCAAAGCTTAACAACATCTATCAGTTTTAATACGTACGAAATAATTTGACATGATTAAAATAGGCCGAAAAAAACACTGTTAAAACTACAGGTGACACATTGCACATTTTAGGGGTGAAAGGCTTATCTCACTGGTGACACCCCTACGGAAACCAGAATGCCACCTTTAATTAGGGTGAAGAGATGGCACCATTAATCCAGAGTGCCAAATAATAAAAAGAAATTATGAAAACGACTCTGGCCAGTGAAGGATTCGAGCCCACAACGTTTGATTGCAAGCTCAGCGATCTAACCGTTCGGTCATTGAGCTCATCTTCAAAGCCTTCTTGAAATGTTCCTGGAATTCAAAGATTGGTTTATATAAAAATCTCGCCAAAAGTTAGCCATCCGAAGTCCTGAACGAAATTGGGATATCGAACGATCGATATCGTAGGGAGATATTGCTGTTTTGATCCACTAGTTGATTTGTTAATGAGTTGAAGGGGAAGGCGCAAATGACTAAGGGGTGAAAACCTTCCAACGGCATGCATTGCGCGGCACCCTAATTAGCGGGAATCAACCATTGTGGGATCAAACGACACCCCAAACACATTTTCAAGCCGGCGGGTGTCAAATGGTAACTATTTTTTCACCCATGGGTGTCAAATGCAACTGATTTGTCACTTTTATTTTTAACAGTGAACATTTCCCCCTATGCCATTAAATAATGGAATTAGTTTCTGTGGTCCTGTAAATGAATAACCACCATTTTTTGAACCTCATATTACAGACAATATATATTCTAATGCACTTAATAGATGCATATCAATTTCATTCAGTTTGATAAGCTGTAACACTACTAAATACTCTTGAAACACTTTTTCCTCATTGATCGTAATGCAACAGAATACTTTTGACTGTCCTTGTAATTGAACTATACATCCGATTTCCATAAAATTTGAAATGGCGCAACAAAATTTCGCGACAGCTATATTTTTAAAATTTGAAAATATTCAGCTGCGTATTTTTCACTCTGTTACACGTAGGCGGACAGATAGACTGAACAAAAATTATAGGTGCGCACTGAAAAAAAGCTGCAGCAGATATTCCAGACAATGTCCGTAAAAAACGAACTTTATTCCTACATGAACGGACTTTGTCATTACATTAACGGTTTTTGGCCGTAAAACACACACACACAAAAAAAAAAAAAAATACGGGAGTTGACCGTTTATGTAAAAATAGGACAAATTCCAAAAATTTACTGTATAATTCATGGTAAATTACCGTAAATGTACATTTTTGTTTACAGTGTATGTATTTATATAATTACGAACGCACCTAAAAAGATGTCATTTCACCATATTGTAGGTACGGCGTCAGAGGCTGAAGTTATTTGTGAGCTTGACCCCGATGAAAACATTAATTTATTACTTTACAACAAAGTATTTTCCACTTTCTTCAGACATTATATATGTATATTTTTTTATTAAGGCGGCTGCAAGCTTCAGTGTTCCAATTATCTAGGGAAACAAGAAAGAAAAAAGTGCCTGTATATGTTGTTTGACCTTTTTTACATACATGATGCTTTGCAAACACGACGCCTTTTCGGGTTTTCTTTAATATAAGTAGAAAAAAATAAATGGGAAATTTAGAAAAAGAACAATTACCTGAGTGAAAAAAAAAATACGCTGAAAATTTTATCTTTTATAAGGAATGCTACAGTCTGAGTTTTTCTTTTTTAATATCAGTCAGATAAAAAAAAAGATCCTTTTAGAAAATTATTGGAAAGAGAGGGGGGGGGGGTGGCAGGTAAATCTGTTTTCTAAGATTCGAGTCGCGATGTTTATATTAAATTGGCTACCGGCATTTGTGTTACTGCTTCTAAATGTATTTATCCCATTACACAGCGTTAGCATGCATATTTGTGCGTTGATATGTTATAACGTCAATTAACGGATCTGTTGTTTAATTTTTAATTCATATTTTCAATAAGTGCTTTATATGTGGGGCTATGTACCAAGATTTTTGCAATCGAATCTGGCGGTTATTATTCTATCTCTGACCACTCTCATGTAAACATGCATTGCAGCAGTCTTATCTTTTCTACCGCGGGTCACTCCACGAGAGTGTAATGTCCACTTCTCTTTAATAAAAACCAAAAGTATAGTTTGGTCTGTTTTTAATAAGTTTCTCCTGCCTGAGGTTTTGCACATACGCAAAGTCATTTTAGTTTATATGGTTGATTTTATGCAGCTAAAATAAACAGAGGCTTAAGAAATTAAAAACAAAATTACAAAAAATTAAAAGCAAATAACATTAACATGTTTCGGTCCTAATCTGATAAGAACCATAATCAATTATGATCCATATCAGATTAGGACCGAAACATACCATTAAGGCCACACACCAGGCACAGAAAAAGACCCGGATGATAATGTAAAGTCTATGGGGACGTTCATTTTAAATATCTCGCTCGAATTTTAATATTTTGACGTGATTTTTTTGCATAGGATAGCTGAGGATGATCCACAACCGGCTTTGTTTTTACTTTTTCAATTTTGGTTTCAGATTTTTATTTAAAAAATTACTTTAAACTTAAAAATTGGTTTAAACCGGTTCTGAAATTGAAAATATCATAATATAAAAAATATATAAGCAAAATCGAAAAAGTAAAAACTAGGCCGGTTGTGGATCGTCCTCAGCTATCCTACGCAAAAAAAATCATGTAAAAATATTAAAATTGGAGCGAGATATTTGAAAAGAACGCCCCCATAGACTTTACATTATCCTCCGGGTATTTTTCTCTTCCTAGTGTGGGGCCTTAATATATTTTTACTTTTTTGTAACACCTCTCTCAAGTAATATAAATTGATTATTCAAATTTTATTTCTTTTTAAAAAAATAATGTGAATATTCAATTAACACTTACCAGGTAAACCATTACCGGATGCTTTTTCAGAAAGAATCACGTTTTGAGCATGAAAACATTCAGCTAGCTGCATCGCCAAACGCCAATCGTCGGTTTGTTTTGATTTTCATCCGAAATGATGGCGGCAGACCTATCGTATTTTACAATCAAAATCTTACTTTAATTAAAAGAATATTTTGAGTATTGGATTTTAGATGAGAAGAAATCGTCTTCGAAACAAATTGAAACATTTAAATTTATCAATTTAAGCAAATTAACAAATAGAAATAATAAAAGCTTGGATTATTCAACATTTTTGGGAATGAAACAAAAACAAGCTTTTTTTAGGAGAGGGGGGAGACAAAATTTGAATAATTGGCACTTTATGTTACGTCAAAGTAATAAAAAGGACAGAAAATTTCTTAAAATGTAAAGAATTAAAAAGCAAACAAATAATAAAAAATGGTATGTGCACAAAACTTTAATCCTGGTTTTAGTTTTTTAAACTTTTTTGTATGATAAATTATTTATTAATTCTGAGAAAATTCTGAATGGGGGATTGCCTGAAACGACTGATCATTATTTTATTACTACTGAAACTTAACAAATAGTGAGTGCAGAACGACGAAAAATGGTGGAGAGGGAGAGAGGGGGAATTTCATTGAGAGAGGTATTTAGAATATTTATTGAAATATGTTCAATTGCTATTTCAAAATAATAAATGAAACAATTAGGAAAATATTTTCAATTAGGTCGAAATAATATTAAAAATATGGCAGAAATAATAATAATAATAAAAACTGTAGAATTTTAAATTTTGTGCACTAAAAGCAAACCATTTTTTTTAAACAACAACTCAAATAGTGATAAAGATTTAAAAGCATTAAAAAATTATTGATTTAAATTGCAATTACTTTAACTTATTGATTTAATTGCACGATGTAGGTAAATAATTTGTGATTTATCATTCAAAATAATTATAGCGAATTGATTTTAGTTTCAACTTATTATTAACTTCTAATCGCAATCTTCTAATTGCTTGCGATGTATTTCAATTATGTTATGTCTGCAAACAAAATGAAATTCATATACGTTGCTGACGCCCATATTCACCAACGCGGGTAAACTCTTGAGTCAGCATTAAATGCTGGGCATGAACGTAGATACAGAGAAGGAATTCTCTCGCAATTTATTAATACTGAGTCCTGATTTTGCGACTAAATGACAAAATGGCAACAAGCGTATATAAATATATGCATTTGAATATTCACCAATATTAGAATTAACAAAAATATATATATACAGGGTGTTTCTAAATTCATGGTACAAACTTTAAGGGGTGATAGTACACATCAAGACAAACAATATTAAATAGGAAACTAAGGGTCCCAAACGTCTTCCGAAGAAGATAGGCGCCATTAAAGTTTAGGGTCCAAAAATTCAAATGATTATAAAAAACAGAAAAATTGGTCGATTCGTTTGTGGTTTTCACTAAAATTATTCTTTATGTCAGTATAGTCTTGAAAATAAATCATAAAGATAAATTTCAAAAATTGTCGATAGAGGGCGCTTTAGACTTTGGAGTAACGAACAGCTATTTTTTACCGTTATTTTTTGCATCTCATTAATTTTTTTAGAAGCTTAGACATAAACTTGAATTTTGAGCTCAAAATCTAAATCTCTGGGAGTGGTTAAGTAGCACAAACTGAACTGTAGGGAGAGGTTCAAATTTCAAATGATTATAAAAAACGGAAAAATTGGTCAATTGATTTGTAATTTTCACCAAAAGTATTCTTTATGTCAGTACTATTGTGAAAATAAATTATAAAGATAAAATTCAAAAAATGCCGATAGAGGGCGCTTTATACTTTGGAGTAACATACAACTAATTTTTTACCGTTATTTTTTGCATCTCATAATTTTTTTTAGAAGCTTAGACATAAACTTAAATTTTGAGATGAAAATCTGAATCGTTGGGAGAGGTTAAGTAGCGCAAACTGAACTGTGTTCAATGGGGGTGGGAAGGTTCAAATTTCAAATGATTTTAAGAAACGGAAAAATTGGTCGATTCGTTTGCCGTTTTCGCTAAAACTATTCTTTATGTCAATATTTCCTTGAAAATAAATTTTAAAGATTAATTTTAAAAAATACCGTTAGAGGGCGCCTTAAAATTTAAAGTAACCAACAACTATTTTTAACCCTTATTTTTTGTATCTAATTAAATGCTTGCAAATGCTTAGATTTAAATTTTGAGCTCAAATTCTAAATCGATGGGAGAGGTTAAGAAGCGCAAACTGAAATGTGTTCAAGAGTTGAAATGTTACCCTCCCCACCCCTCGAACACATTTCAATTTTCCGCTACTTAATTACTCACAACGATGCAGATTTTAAGCTCAAAATTTAACTTTGAACATTTACAAGCATTTAATTAGATACAAAAAATAACGGTTAAAAATAGTTGTTGGTTACTATAAAGTTTAAGACGCCCTCTAACGGTATTTTTTGAAATTAATCTTTAAAATTTATTTTCAAGGAAATATTGACATAAAGAATAGTTTTAGCGAAAACGGCAAACGAATCGACCAATTTTTCCGTTTTTTATAATCATATGAAATTTGAACCTCCCTACCCACATTGAACATAGTTCAGTTTGCGCTACTTAACCACTCCCAACGATTCAGATTTTAATCTCAAAATTTAAGTTTATGTCTAAGCTTCTAAAGAAAATTCATGAGATGCAAAAAATAACGGTAAAAAATAGTTGTACGTTACTCCAAAGTCTAAAGCGCCCTCTATCGGCAGTTTTTGAATTTTATCTTTATAATTTATTTTCTAGATAATACTGACATAAAGAATAATTTTAGTGAAAATCGCAAATCAATTGACCAATTTTTGCGTTTTTAATAACCATTTGGAATTTAAACATCCCCCCACAGTTCAGTTTGCGCTGTTTAACCAAACCCAACGATTTAGATTTTGAGCTCAAAATTTACGTTTATGTCTAAGTTTCTAAAAAAAATTAATGAAATGCAAAAAATAACGGTAAAAAATAGTTGTTCGTTACTCCAAAGTCTGAAGCGCCCTCTATCGGCATTTTTTGAAATTTATCTTTATAATTTATTTTCAAGGCAATACTGACATAAAGAATAGTTTTAGTGAAAACCGCAAACGAATCGACCAATTTTTCTGTTTTTTATAATCATTTGAATTTTTGGACCCTAAACTTTAATGGCGCCTATCTTCTTCGGAAGACGTTTGGGACCCTTAGTTTCCCATTAAATATTTTTTGTCTTGATGTATACTATCACCCATTAAAGTTTGTACCATGAATTTAGAAACACCCTGTATTTCATATTCACGAGAAGTCTTATGTTAGTAAAACTAGTTAATTTGACTATATTTTTCTCGGGAAAGTAGCAAACATGAACAGGATAAATGTAAACAATACGCGAACTAAGGAACCGTTCTACATAAGTGCCACCTATTTCAAATTTATTTCACGGAACTTTTTTTCTTCGAATGGCTATTTCATTGAGAAGTCCTTCATGCCCAGCATTTAACACAGACACAACAGTTAACCCGCGTTGGTGATTACGGATGTGAGATTTACCAAAAGTTACTTCTTGTATAATAGAATGTGCATTGAATTTGCAGGAAGATATTAAAGATTTCGGATATTATACTGTATCCGAAGTACTGTATATTAGTGATGATTACAAAAAATACATTTTAATTGTGGTATCGTTTTTCAGTTTAACTAAGTTTTAGCATTTTACATTATCTATATAAATGCTATAGATTATATACAGGACTACAAAAAAGGTTTGAACATATTATTGTATACACAAATAGTAGGTAAAATACAGAATTTCAAAAGTGTGTAAGTGTGCTTCCGTCTATTAGTATAAATTGTTGAAAGTTAAATTTCAATCTATTATCATTTTTAACACTTTCCAACATAGTTAAAATATATTAATTCGGTTAGTATGTCTACCCAAACTCACTTGCGTTAATATAGTTGGATTGCTCTTAATTAATATGAGTTATTAAGATTTACTATGAAATGTTCATCCTTAAAAATAAAATATGTAAAGGTCATAGTTTATTTACAGGGACACTCAAAATTATCCCATTGCATTATGGTTTATTGGAAATTTAGCTATTATATAAATACGTAGACTAATTTCGTCTGATTATTCTATCTGACTGTTTATCCGCAAGTAACAGCCAGTGCTGTAGTTGGAAAAAAATATTTGTGGGAACTCAACTTTTCATAGCTTATGATGCTACCTGATTTTTGCTAAATCAAAAGCCAATTTGAAATATTTAGCCAAAAGAAGTCTTTTTTTAAAAAATTAACAATTATAATTATTATATTGAAGTTTTTATAGTAATGCAATTTGCTTTCATTAGATGAGAATAGGGCAACTGACGTCAGCTCAGAACCTCTGCCCCTTGAATAACTAAAATTCAGCGCGGACAAAAAAAAAAAAAAAAAAAAAAAAAACTCCTGCGAAAGACTTTTTTTTTTTTTTTTTTTTTTTTTTTCAGCGTATGTATGGTCCCTTCAGTTTTAGTACCAACTTTTTTCAAAGTTTTTTCGCTTTATTTTTCTCAGATAGAAGAAGTCTAAGAAATCTTTTATAAAATACTGGGGTCAAAACAAAGCCCATGCACACTTTAAAAAAAATCAGTCTTCGATAGCCTCCATTTTTGTGCCAGCGCTTAGTCCAAGTATTCAAGGGACGGTGACAGTACGACACCTTCAATCCTTCTTTTTGGTCGAAATATCTCCTTTCTTGATAAATGGAAACGAAACTTCTTTAAACAGCAAAAAATGGCGTTTTGCTTGAAGAAGAAATAAAATTGCGCTCGTACACATTTTTTTTTTTTTTTTTTACAGTAACAAACCAAATATTTCTGGGAACGGCGCTCCCACGCGTTCCCGCCCAATTACAACACTGGTAACAGCGCAAAAACGACTAAACAGAATGTTTTGAAATTTAATAAAAATAACCTTTATGAAACAATTGAACAATCTTTATGAACAATTTTTATGAAAATAAAATCAAAGCTTAAAGGGGTATTTATGAAAGTTTTCTTCATTCTATTAAATCTTATCATACTTAATCAATTAAGTCAGGTTAAAGCTAGGTTAATAACGTCCAATTTAAATTGGGATTATATTATTTAAGTATTACTGAATTTTAAACTAAACATAATTGTAAGAAAATTTGTATCAATGCATTTTTCGCACACGAGTGCAACAATTATTGATCCAAGATCTGGATGTTTACAAAACTAGTTATTGCACGAACGTATCTCATTTGCAAGGTTTGATCTACTGTTTTCGACTTATTATTATTCTGATTTATGGCAAAGTGAGCAAAAAGTGGAACAGAGAGTTTCATTATTACATACAAAAAATTGTTAATAAAAGAGTATAAATAAAAAAGTGTAATACGAATTAAGAAATCGAATAATTTTACGTTAACAATCAAAAGTAATATTTTATACCGCTTTACGGGTCGGAAATAATGATATTCTTTTCAAAATATGATGGGGATTCGTTGACGGATATCTACCCAATATATTATAGCTGTCTTAAAAATAATAAAGTCCTTCAATTTTAAGTAGAATACATTTAATTCACGATCACACAGAAAACACGACCTTACCACATCAAAATAAAAAATGGAATAACAGAAAAGTTTATTCTTTTTCGAGGCAAAACATCAGTTGAATTCAATTCATTTCACTGACGTAACATATCCTCCTCCCCCCCCCCCCCCCTTTTGAGTTGGCGAATGCTGTCTCAAAACCACTTTACTGGAGAGAAGAAAGCAATCACGAGTTTTCACAACATGACCAGCTTTAATTTTCATTGGCTTGACATGAAAGGTGGCATACGGTTTCGGAATCAAACCTGAAGTCTTTTTTTTAATTCACTTTTAAAATTTGATTCACGCATAGCATTTTCTTTTTGAATTTGCTTCTTCATTTTATTTAACTTCTTTTCATAAGCAGGTCGTATTTCTATTTCCATTTTTTCATGTTCTTTTATTGGCGACATTGAACCAACTTTTAACTTGTGTTTCATTTTCTTCGGAAATTTTTACAAACTCAGATATAACGTTGTTTAACCCAGCTTGTAAATTTTGCAATTCATTTTCTAAATATTTAAATCTTTTTTCGTAGCTATAACAAGTAAATTTAATTTCAGATCCAGTTTTAGAAGTCAATTCTTCTTTTGATTTCATAATAACATTTTTATGAATTTCTGAAAATCCTCTTTGACAATCTATAGCTATCTCTATTTTTTGTTCCTTATGATTTTTTAACCTTTTAGCTGTAGAGTTTTTAAAGTTTCCTTTTTGTCTTTTTCCTTTTCTATTCAAGGAATAGCCAAATTTTAATTCTATTGCCACTAAATCTGATTTTAATTTAATTGATTTCCCAGTAAGCAAATATCCTGCTACATCAGCTCCTATAATCAAATCTTATTCATAATCAGGTTTTTTAAAATCATCTATTTCAATTCCTGATTTCTTTAACTCACGTATTGCCATACTATCAGATACTCTTGATATGAAACCACAAATTTTTTTTTCAGACAACACTTCAATTGGAAAGGAAAAGGTATCTCTCAAATTATAAATCTTTACATCAAATGTTTCATATGAATGGTTCGGTTACTCTCCCGCCAAAAGTCCGTGAATCAGTTTTACCTTACGCTTAGGTTTCAAATTCAAATTTTTAATAACTCTCCTACTCAAATATGAGTTCTGAGATCCTGTATCCAAAACAGCTCTGATTTTAAGCTTACGTTTTTGAGCTTTCACTTTTACAATTAATGTCATGAAATATACATTATCAGATTTACAACTATTTCCCAAGACATTGCAAGTCTCTGCATTAGTCTGGTTTTCCTTTTTCGTGACCTTATCTCGATCTGGACACATCAACTGATAATGATTTTTTATCACATTACTTGCACTTAGGCTTTAATTTATAAAATCTACATGTATGGGCCACCTTAAGACAAGAAAAACAATCGTCTTTCTTAAGCAAAATATTCCGCTTGTCTTCTAACAGCATCTTTTCAGACGAAAAACAACTGTGACTCGCATGCTATTTCTAACAAAATAAAGAGTGTGAAATTCTCTTACCTTGTCTGCTGTTTTCATTTACCGTATTACAAGGGTAGAAGCTGCGTAAATTTCTATTTTTTCACAGGAATCTTTCCTTTGTGTAGTTTCAAACCCGATACTAGCATGCGCAACCATTTCTTGACCTTGTACTTTCTTCTGGAGAAAAGACATTAATTTTTCTAACGAGCGTTTTCCAAAATCTTCAGCACTGTTCGGTCTTTCCCAAGCAATCTAAGTTCCTTCTGGCAAGCATGATTCAACAAGAGGTCAGAAGCTCAATGGTCTGCAATGATTCCTTGTCATTTTAAAATCCCAAATATTTGGATTGAATTGTTAAATAATTTAAAAATTAAGCAACGTGATACATAATTAAAATATAACACGCGTGATTTTTATTTTTAAAAATTTTTAAATTTCATTTGTAATAGTTTATTGTCATTTTCCATCTTTGTGCTTATTTGTGTTTTGTTTTTCTGATGATGATTGAGTAAATTCAATCGAAACATGTAAAAATTATTAAGATCTTTTAATGTTTTATTAGTATTTGACGTCCTTTATAGAAATTAAATATTTTAATGCATATTTTTGAAATGTTTTAATGGACGTATAAGAAAACTTCTATTTATAATTAATGTCAACAAGAGGAGTCAAAAAATCACCATATTTGTCTTGAGTGCATCGTAGACTGTCTAACGCTCTTAGCTTAGATTGAAACTCATCGTTTAGTCCAACCAAGTCAGTTTTTGTCCGATTAGAAGCAGCATTTTTCATAACAATAGATAAAAAATCTCTGACGTAAATTTGTATCAATAGGTCTTCTCTTGCAAATCTATTTTTGAGATGTTCAATGGCTTTAGCATAATTTGCTGCTATTGGAGGAAGGCTTTCAACTGCCTTCGACATATATCGCTGGACTATATTTCGCTGATAATAAATACTGGAATTTGTCTTCGTCTGGCAAATTGTCATCTAAATTAATTTTCTGGAATTGCGACCAAAAAGTGAAATAATTTTTCGCATCACCATTAAATTTCGTCAGCTCTATTTTAGGTAATTTAAATGTTCTCTTTTCTGGAATTGTCATCTGTGGTAATTTCCTTTCTTCTATCAGGCTTTTAGTCTTCATTATTATTTCAGAATATCGATCGCGGTACTCTTCTGCAGCAATAAAATTTTCTTCATATTCCTTTTCAGTACTTTCCATTTGCAATAAATTATCGCCTATTTTCTTTTGGATATCTTCAAGTCGATTAAATTTGTCTTTTAATTGCACTTGCAATCCATCAATAAACTTTAAGTCAGGATTGCTTTTATTCAATTCATTTCTATTTTATTAACGCAGGTACTAAATGAAATTGTCAAACCTTTTCTTTTAATTTTCAATTGTTCCATTTTAAAATTTTCCGTTATCTAGTTTATTTAGCTACAATCCGCAAGTCTCACGTCTGGGCGCCAAATTTTACGTTAACAACCCAAAGCAATATTTTATACCGCTTTACGGGTCGGAAATAATAATATTATTTTCAAAACCTGATGAGGATTAGTTGACGTATACATAACCAATGTTTTATAGCTGTCTTAAAAATTATAAAGTCCTTCAATTTTAACACTAGAACCGCGGAACGGGTCAATTTGACCCAAATCGATATTTAATTTCTCGCCACGCGAAAAGTATTCATTGAAAAAATTATTCCTTTTTTGACTTTTAATATTTTAAGGTAAACAACAACTTTTCGTATTTAATAGCGAATAACATAAATATTTTTCGAGTTATAACCACTTATACCTAGAACCGCGAAGCGGTTCAATTTGACCCGTAATAAGTTTTTACGTATATATGACAAAATAGAGTTGTATTTTTTCAGAAGTAATGAGAAACTATACCTAACGCACTCTTAATTCCTTCAATAGGCACAATAGGAGGGTGGGATAGTGAAAATTTTTAATCAAAATCTTAAATTCTTGATGTGAAGAATAGATTATTGCAGTAGAAAATTACAACAAATATTTAGAAGTAACATTGGAGTTACTTTTATTATGCATTTATTAAAAGTTTAAATAAGGTTTCCGATGTCTTAATATTACATCAAAGAAGCTTTGGAATTTAGCAACTATTATCTGAAAATGATTGAGAATGCAAATTATTGAGAATGAATATCTGCCTGTAAATGAAGAAAATTACTTCTAATGATGAAAATGAAAGTGACAATGGCCCTGCTTATACTTCTAACATTGTTGGACTTTTTCATTGGAGTATGGATGAAAATTTATCAGTATTGAACGAAAGTTTGTGATATTTATTAGAAAGATTTCGGCTATAAAAAAAGGATTAAGATATTTATAAAAATTTGAAAAATAAACAATAACATGCACATTCACACCTGTAAATAAAAAAGATGACAAAAAAAAAAATACTGAAAAACTAGCTATATAAGCGTAGATGACATAAGCGTAGATGAGCACTTATTTCTTTCAAAATCTGCGAGTAGATTTACTCAGTATATGTTTAACAAAGCCAGATAAATTGCAAAAAACATAGAAACTATAAATCGCCCAAGACGAGAAATACAAGTCTCTATAAAAATGTAAAAATCGAAATTACATGAGGCAATTCTTCTATCACCATTCATACATCAACATAATTATTTACCAAGGAGAAAGGGGTAAAATTGTTTTGTTGCTTTGGGGTCTACGCTTAACTGTTGAAATTTTAGATAATTCTAAAAAATACTAAAGACACTTTTTAAAACAATGCACTCAAATTCAATGTAGCTGTGTGATTACCCCGATGATAGGATGTCTGCTAATATCAAGACTGCTTCTTATAGGAGGACAGTAAATGTAATTTATAACATTTTGCATTTTGCGTTATCAATGCTTGGATTTATGCAAATCTGTGACCTGAAAGTCTATTAGTATACGTCAATTCAAAACTTAGTTCAAGACAGTACAAAACTTAGTACAAAAACAGTTTGTTATTTATTACGCTCCCCCCCCCCCCCCAAAAAAAAAAACTTGTTATTTAGGCAAAAAGAAACACTATAAACTGCGAAAACACAAACTAAGAAAAAAAAGAGTGTTATCACAATGAAAAAAATGAAAATTAAATTAAAGATAATTGTTAAAATATAATGTACCCACGTTTTCGTTAAATGTGGAAAATTTTTAACCATGTTTTTCAAGCAATGCATACAATAAACTGCATTAGATAAATCAGTAACTAACTTGTATTTATTATATTTTAAAAAAATTATTCTTAGATTTTATATCTAAGTTCATTTAAATGGGATAGTCCATTTTTAATGTTTATTAAGTCCAAGTTAATTTATGATTAAACAATATGATCAATATTTGTTTAATATATTTTCGTCATACTGAATGAAATGTTATTTTGAATAATTGCATTTTCTGAAATGTAAGTAATTTCTGCTGACTTTATCTGAAAAAAAATGTAAATTGTAAGAAATTTTAATTATTATAGGAAAATATAATCTTTTAACTAATCAAATTCAGTATTTGGGCATGTTTATATATTCTTTTCCCTCCCTGGTCAAATTGACCCGCTCCGCAGTTCTAGGTATACCGAAAGTCCCGCGGTTCTAGTGTTAAATAGAATACGATCACGATCCCACAAAAAACGAATTACGAATTCACGATCACACAAAAAACACGACTTCAGCTTATCAAAATAAAAAATGGAATTACAGAAAAGTTTGTTTCATTCTCAAGAAAAAACATCAGTTAATTTCAGTTCAAGTCACTTACGCAACAAATGAAATTTTGAAATTTATTAAAAGCAATACTTTTTTTTTTTGCTTGTCGGGTGTTAGTAGCCAAAGAAATCTGCAAATATTTAAATTTTACACCAGGCTTTAATTCTGATTATTTCACAATATAAGCTTGTATTTTTTTTTTTTTTTACAATTGTTCGTAAATTGTTGGCTTGTAATCTGTTTCAATTGTCCTTGATATTTATTTATTTATTTACATTTTATTATTTTTACCTTTTCATAAATGGAAATTAAAAAAATCGAGTTGAGTTGTCTAAAACTTCACTTTTAAATTTTATACTGATTTCTTAGGTTCATACGCTAATGACATGCAAGTTTTTTCCTGGTTTTATTCTTTGCTGTCAAACAATGAGCGCATTATTCGTTTTTTAATGTAAAAATTAAAATGATCTTATTCTTTTTTGAAGTAGTTTCTTTATGTTAAGAATGAAATTTTGAGTGCCGATAACTACAAATAATCCATTTTGGGAAGTACTTCATATCTCTCAAAATAATAATTAATATAATAGTAAAACTAAAGTAACGCTCTTAGTCAATTTATTTCAAGTAAGAATATAACTTTTATGCTGTTTTATTGGAAAAAATAATTTTGAGTAAAAATAGCCGTGTGATGCGATTTGTCTCATATTTGTTTATGAAAATCCCTTCACCTGCACTTTTATAATATCAGTAAATGACACGATATTTTCCCATCGGTAATAAAGCAATAAATAACTAATGTAACTTAGAGAGAAAAAGATAGATAAATCGAAATAAAATAGATTTGAAACAAAATAAATTAAATACTAAAGGATTAAGCTTTGCTCCCGTATGCTTTTAAAATGTTATAAAAAAATATTTGAATTGCTTCGAAATTTAAATGAATTATTAAAGAAACGAAAAAATGGAAGTTGGATGATCAGTAGGACATTGAATCTATAACTTTTTTGCGTAATAAAAATTTACATTAACCAAATATAAAACACATTTATTAGCATTTAAATTGGCGATTATCTTCAAATATATAAAATATTTCTTTTATTTATATCTTTTTTCTACTTATAATGCCTCATAGTTTTACTTCTTTACAAATACAGCTACTGGCGACGGAGGCGATAATAAAGTTGATGACGACAAAGGCGATGGTGAAAATGATGGCGACGGAGGCGTTAATGAAAACAAGGGTAAGTGAAATAAGAGAAACAGTAATAACGAATCTATTTACATAAGATATCAACTACTTTTTTTTAAATAACCCGAAAAATGTGCTTTTGCAAAATTTGAGCCATTTAATTTATCTCTCATTTCAAATTTTTCATATTTTATTCTATACTGCCTATCATTTTAAATTGTTGTAACACATAATTATTTTTTATTGTTTTACTCGTTAATTGATGACACGGTAAGCCTTCACTAGTGCGAAGGCTTACTGTGGAAAAACGAAATTTTCTAATTTCCATCTGTCAGTATATTCTACTATAATTGCCGCAAACAGCATGCGATTGACTTGAAATTCAATAGGCATGCTGGTGAGGCACTCGGATTTAGCAGCAAGTTTTTCATTTTATTTGATTCATTCGTTCGGAAAATATAAAATATATTTTGCGCAATAATGCATTTCTATGCAAAATAAACTTTTTTCGAATTTTTATTTGTTGAAAGAAAATGGCTCATTCGATTAATACAATTGAATGATACATGGATACTATAAATTACCAATACGGGGATTAAATTATTCCTATTTTGAAATTTCGACAATGCATTGTCACATTTTTAAAATAATTCCTGTAAATTTTGGAGATTTTGTTACAAATGGGTTCCAATAATATAAAATGATTTGTGGTAGAGATTTACTTATTTCAAATGTATTTATTTCATTTTTTTTCTTTTTTCGTTTAATTATTGCCTAGCAACCATTCATCCTAATTCTTATAATATTAAAATTTTAAAAGTGTATCCGAAAGTTGTAAGAAGTCAACATCAAAACCGGTGAATTCATGTTTTTCTATCTTTGCATCTAGACAGATTATAGCCTAGAAAAGAGTATATGCTACATTTTATTTATTTTACTCAAATATTTTTTCTTTAATAATTCAAAATTTCATTCTTTTTCTTACAGAATCAATAGACATTTTTAGATAAAATTTAACCAATTCCCTTTCCTGTTGCTTAGAAAATTAAAATATGGAATCATAATTTTTCAGCGGCAATAAATTTTCAATTGAACAGTTTTCATGCGAGAGAAAAAATAAGAAAAATTTAAAAGAAAATAAGTATGGTATTTGAAATAAAATTAATGGGAGAATTTTTTGTTAAATTTTAAACATGGATATTTGCTGAGTATTTACTAAGCAAATATCCATATTTAAAATTTAACAAAAAATTCTCCCATTAATTTTATTAGAAAAATAATATAATTATAATCATAGCAAACGCGGTAGCGTTTGGTATAATATGTTTAAGAGATAGAAAGTGCAAACGTCTTTTTGAAATTTCTGACGAACCAATTGACGTCCGACAGTGATGTTTTGTTTCAAAAGATAGAACTCGAATGAGACGAATAAAATGATAGCATTAAAAATATCGTAGTTTACTGTAGTTTTTTATTTAACTTTTGACGAAAGAATGAAGATGTAAAATTCAACAAGCAATTGCTAACGATCCTGTGGGCGGATTATCTCCATTTTTGGTTTATTTGAATCCTTTTAGTAAAACTTAAAATAGTTTTTTTTTTCCATCTTTGTATGTTTGACGATCGCACAGTGGGGCAAATTCCCGAAAAGCTGGCCAAAATATGAAAATGTTATTCAAATTGTACGAAAATTCGTATGCAGGTGTTTTTGAGTATGCTAAGTAAGAATACAAAATTAAAATTGAAAAAAAAGGGCGGATACAATATGGCGGAATAAAAATTAAAATGTCTCGAAAGTTATTCAATTTATATGCAATTTCGTAAACTTTTCAGGATGCTAATTAGGATTCACAAGTTAAATTTTTAAAATAAATAAATAAATAAAATTACAGATTAAGAGTAAAAACAGTAAAGTTTAAAATTTCGAGGTAAACTTAAACGGGAATTTTCAAAAAACCAAGACATATTTAAACGAAATTTAAGTACGTTAATGGAAAGTAAAACATTAGACTATTTAATTTTTATATTATTAAAATAAAAACGAAAATATATTCCAGAAATTAACCTTTAGAATCAACTGTAGTATAATAAAAAGATTCTTCAGAGGTCAAGGTGTCGGAATAGTTAGCAGAACTTGTTGGCGGTATTGGAAGATCTTGTGACTCTTAGGATCAATGATTTTAATTTCTTCTACGATAATTTACCTAAACTGGAAAGGAAAGAATCTGATGACATTAAAAGACGTAAAAATATCTTTTTTTTTTTTTTTTTTTCTCACTACTTCATTTTTGCGATAAATCTGCTCGATGCCTTTTGATCAGTTTGTTGCATGATGCTTGAGTATCTTATGGCATTTGACAAATTGGCAGTAATGAAAATAATGTTATTTCTTTGTCATTAATAGTAGTTTGTGTACTGAAGTAAGCATATAGAACCAGAGGTGCTGCTCAAATCTACGAGCTATTTGTAAGGGAAAATTTTCGAAGTTTATCAAATAAATAACATGGCTACAAGAAATTACTTATGGCATAGAAACGTTTAATCAAATTTTCGTATATGCTCGTTTAGAAACACAAATAGGTGCGTTTTCAAAGAATCATTGAATTGTATTTCCATCATTTGTACTTCCAAATCTGGGATTTAGTTTCTCGACGAGAAGTCTTGATTGTAAACGAAATTTTTTTGCATATTTTATTTTGCAATTTCAGTGTTCTTCTTTTCATGCACAGTACGAGCTTTTCATTTTTTCTATTCAGTTGTCTGCCAGGTGTAAGGCCTTTCTAAACATCTTTGCATGTTACTTAGATATTCTGAATTCTAAATTATCTCAATCCACTTTTAATAAAAAATGTCAGATCGGTAAGATGCTGTTTTGATGCTGTCTGATATAGGTAGCAACGTTGTGTGTATTACACTAATTCGTTTTTAACGACTTTTTCTTCTGTATAAATGATTGTATTAAACGAAATAAGTTTATTCTGCTAGTATTTAATGCAATCCCATTCATTGACATTTGCTTCCGTATTTCTTGAAAAAGAAAAATGGATCTTGATTGGCCCGATAAAATCAGTGAAATGAAGATCTCGATGTTTTCAAATTGACGATTCATGAATTATTCGCAATATTTATGTATTCTAGTAGCACGGAAGAAAAGAAAAATATATTAGACATAATGCCATCTTCATAGCTAAATATTTGTTTAAAGGTAATCAGAATAGATGTGCCATCACATCCTCACTTGCAAATCAAATCCAAATTACTAATATAAGACAAAGAGATTTTCATAATGATTTTTACTCACATTAATGAAGTACGCTCAGTAGTTTGATCTAGCAAATATAGCCATTGACAAAATAATTCCTTAATAATATAATAGAACAAACAAAATTACTACCCATAAAGATAAGAAAATGTTATTCTACGGGATCAGTAATAGAGAATTATTTTAATTTTTTCATTACTAAGCTTACTTATCAAATTAATGTAATCTTATGATTATAGTACTTATTTACAATATAATAGGAAATAAACTATTATAAAATTGAATAATTCAAAAATTTGAAAAATATTTATAAGCTAAATTATGTGAAAAGTAGTCAATTTCAAAATTTTTGAGGCATTTTTACTTGCGGCATTTGGAAAAAGTTGCATTTTTACTTGCGGTTACTAAAATATGTGTGAAATGCAGAAAGGCAGTTTTTGGCAGCTGGTTTTTTATGAATCACTAGGCAATAGCCCAAGTTATTATTTCCATTAAATTTGGTTGCGGAACACTGTGGAACATTTAAACTTTTTGATGTTTAAAGCAAAAAAATAAAATTTTTACTAAATTTTTTTATCAAAAATGACAATGAATTTATTAATTTTTACTTGCTTAATATAAATTTTACAAATAAAGTAGATATGATCATAGTGTGAATCCATTTCAAATCATTAAAATCGGATAATATTATAAAAAATAGTACGCGTTTAGAGGAACTGTTGTTTTGCTGTTTTTGTTCGCTCTAAATGATACTACTTCAAGCATCATTTTTGAAATGATGCTACTTGTAAGGGCAAAGCAAAAATCTTTTTTTAAATACAGATTCTGACTCTCCAAACATTATTCTAGCCAACTGTACAGTCAAAATTCCCTAAATCGTAACTTCATTTTTCGACTTTTGGCCAGCTTTTTTGGTTTTTGCCCCACTGTGGATCGCTGAGAAAATCGAATTTGTGTCTTAAAGCTCCAGTTGAACATTGTTTCTTGTAATATTATTAATAGAAAAATAAGAATTTTTATGCCAAAAATGATGACAAAATTAGAAGTAAAAAAATGAAAAATAATTATATTTTTTACAAAATATTTCACTCCCCATAAGTTATCGTTAGGATCATAAAGCTAAGAAGGTATATGGAGACGACATATTTTTTAGTATATGAAGTCACTTGTAGACGTTTCTATCCCCCTACTTCCGCTATATTTAACCTGGGTAAGTTGCGTTTGTGCCGTATCCCACTTCCCTAATTTCTTTTCGCGGCGGCCATCAAGTACGGTAAATGTCAAACATGGCGGACGCGAGAGGGGGTAGGGGAAGAAATCGTCTTTCGGCTTCTAGTCCTACGACGATGCTAGATTGATATGTCGTCTCCCCTTATCTTAGCTCCATGGGATACATCTAGCAAGGCGATTTTACAAAAATGGAATGCATTTTTCTTCAGCATCAGAAATCAGGCCTATGACTGAAGATGAATAGCACAAAAACAATCCTGAACAATGGCAAAAATTAATGATGTCAAAGAATGGTGTGACGCTTGCAATCATTAAACTTAGAGGTGGAAGCGTATTATATTAAATATTTCTTTCTTTTGTTACTATATTGAATTTTTTTTTTGCTGTGCTTAACACATTTGCGTGTTATGTGGGGTGATCTCCAATAGCCCCATTTGCGTGTTATGTGGGGTGATCTCCAATAGCCCGTCACGCGCTGGCGCGGAAAAATCTTTTACTGATTCTTTGTAATAAAAGTACATCGGCTTCTGGGAAAAACTCACTTGTACAGTGCGGCATTAACTATCATTGCGTCTTCACGTAAGCGGCAGCGAACGTGTTACAGCTTTTATACAATAAAAAATAGCGTTTTTTTGTACAATCACATTATTTTCGTAATAAAATACTCACATTTCAATTTTTTGGCATTTTTATTAGCTTTTGTGCTTTATGATACATATTATAAGGGAAAAAGTTGCATTTGTTTTGAAATGTATAACATAAAAAAAGCATATTTGTTGTCTTATAACTTTTACACACACTGTAAATACGTAGCACTCATAGTTGTCGTCTGGTCTGTTCGTCTGTCTGTCTGCTGTCAGTCCGCGTATAACTATGCAAAAAAGTACGCTACTAAATGATTTGAAATTTAAAAATTTATAACAATTTATAACAATTTATAACATTAAAAATTTTATAAACATCAGATATATAGCTTAATTACAGGAATAGTCAAAATTATTCCATTTCATTGGGCCGATGGGAAAAATATCTTCCAGTGCATTTTAATGATTTTACTCTTTTAGTACAAATGAGATTGACATGAATTTATGAAGTACAGTAAAATGTATATTTTGCGCAGTATGCGGTGCAAAGAATATTTGTGCTTAAATTACTGGGCCACATAAAAATATTCCATTACATAATGGTATAGGGGGAAACATTGTTTAAGGCGTACTTTATTATGTTGAATTATTTAAGATTTTATTAAATATATATACGTTGCTATAGGTTACTACAAGTTACTTCCTATATAATAAAAAAAACTTGATATTTACCGTGATAAGAAAAAAAAAATCAGATGTGGCAGTGTATCCTAAGTACCGTAGAAGTACTGTAAGCGATGATTGCTGGATGTTAATTTTTAGTTTTTATATGAGCTTTTAACTATTTATTTTTCATATTACATTACATGTATAAATGTTATAAATCATATATAGGGTTACAGAAAAGAAATTTGTAAGGGATGCTGAGTATGAACGGAAATTGATTAAAAAAGTTTTAAAAAATATGCATTTTTATGCTTAACTACATATAGAACATTAAGATATCTGCTCACAAGGTAGATAAAACAATACAGAAGGCTACGCAAAGAATCGGGTATAAGGCTTTCTATGGATGATACTCTTTGGAAGAGCGATTTCAATAGATTTCAGCGTGTGAAAGTCTTAATTAAATTACAGATAATTCGTAATGTGTAAATAAAAATGGTGGGTAAAATATAGGTGTGATGTAACACATATTCTATTATATATATTTCTATTGTTTTTTTCAATTATGAGTCCCCCCCCCCTCTTTTAAAATTTAATTTTAAAAGAAAAGCATTTTTAATACGTATTTTTATTGTGTGTTCGCCTCCAAGTGCATATAAAATAATAATAATAAATAAAAAGAACAAATAATAAATTAGTTTTAAAATATCATTCTATTTCTAGATTTTTCTTTCTTGTTCTTCAGTTGATTAAATATCAAACGACTGTTTTATGTAACTGCTATTTTTATTTCACAATCATTTCATTTTGTCTTGTATAAAGAACTTAATTTGTTACCTGTTGTGAAATTCATTTTATATTACCGTGCTGCATACTCAAACGTTTATAGGTATTCTATTTCTTGTGCTTTGAAAAATAAAGTAATACTCAAGAAGATCTCTGAGAACTGATTTTCCTTGATGAAAATGTCTTCATTTTTTGACTTCAGAAACAAATGTAAAATCTGGACCTGGTGTTCATCACAACATTGTACTACGATCTCGGCCTAGCAAAAAAAAACGTGCCTTTTATTTCATCTTTTCCGGCGATCTCGGACACACACATATGAAATGTGTCCTATTTTTCATATTTCGCTACCATAGAATTATAGCACATAAAAGGTGCCCCTTTATTTTCCAAACTTCGCCACCTCAGAACTCTTTTGCCATCATAGAACTTCTCTTTTGCCATCATAATAGGGTTGTATAATAATATTCAACTATAATTCGCCTTTTCGTTGTAATTTGCTGAAAGTGAATTTTAAATATGTCATGTGTTTTTAAAACATTGCAAGGTAGTTAAAAAGTGTTTAGGAATTATGTGAGTTGCCTATCTTTACAAAATCGAACTTGCATTAATATTGTAAAGTTGTATTGATTTTGCAATTGATATACGTTATTGAGATTTACTATGCCATGTTTGGTACTGAATGTAAAATGCGTAAAGCTTATAGTTTATGTACAGAGACGCTCAAAACAGTTCTCTTACATTGTTTCATCGGAAAATGTCATAAATATATAACTATGTAGTACCTATAATCATCAATCGTGGGGTCTTTCCATCTGTTTGTCCCTCGCTCCACATATAATAGTGTAAAAACAACCAAGATGCATGATTTGAAACTATATACATAAAGCCATTTCAAAATTTGTTGAAATTTTATGAAAATCTAGCCATTACTTATTAAAAGTTTTCTGCAGCGTATCAAATCATCATCTATTACATTTAATACAAATTACCACATTGAATAAAAAAATATAGAGAGATAGATTAAAATAAATAAAATAAGAATTTGTAGAACCAAAGTTAAATCTTCAGACCCACAAATACTATTTACTCATATTTATTAGAGCTACAAATAAAATGTGTGGTTTCACCTTCGTATTAGCCATGAAAAAGCAAAATGATATGAATTTGGAACAACCAACATAAAAACCAAACCTCTTTTTTTTTTTTTTTTTTAAAGACCATTTTTCATTCTACGTCTTTCTTTGGATTCGTTATTTTTCCATATATGATAATTTGCGTCTAACTCATTTTGTTCCTTTTTTCCTTTCTTGTTTATTAACAACGACTTTTCCCCCTATTTGAATAACGAATTTTCTAACTGTAAAACTTTCATAACAATAACAACAGCAATAATAACAATAAACCTTATTTTTATGATGATAAAAAAGTGGCCTAACAAACAGAATCATTTATTACATACGCCATTGATTAAACATTAACATTTCTGGACCAATCATAAACAAATTGCAAATGAAATTACATTTTTACAATTTACGGTACTGCAAGTTTTTAAACTTCAAAACATCGCACATTTTTTTTTTTTTTTTTTTTTTTTTTTTTTTTTTTTCACAGTCGTGTAGGAGAAAAATGTACTTTTAAATGCATTTTGTTCAAAAACTGTATCTCAGTTTGTTTTTGAGTTACTATCTCTTTTGTATTTTTAATCCCTTTTTTCTCATTGGGGCAACAAATGTATTCAATTTCTGGAAATTAAACAAGGACCAATCAGACAACAAATAAAATCCGGACATTATTTCAGATATGCTTGAGATATTTCTATTCTTGACCGACAGAAAGAAAATTTTTCCAAATAATAATAATTATAAAGAAATTAAAACCCATCTAATCAACGTAATTTGACGCCATATGTACTAAAACAGGGCATACACTCAAAAGATAAATCATTTTCTTAATTGCTTTGTACTTGCATGCTTGCATAAAAAAGTGCTGTTTTCACAGTAAGGCAGACAAAACCATCCCAATCTTTTGACACAAAATATATAATATGAACTTTCAAATATTCAGGTTTAGTTAAAAGACGATTAAAATAATCAAATAGAGATGCTAGTAGTTAATTTTATTTAAAAAACATTTTAATACATTCAAGTCTTTAATCAGGCTCTTCCCCAGAGAATATTTTCTTTTTTTATACAAATACATGATTCCGTTTTGAAAATGAATGAGTCTAGTGGCTTGAAGATTGAATTAGTAGTGTTACGTGAATGGTAAAAAGAAATATTTAATTTTTGTGACGAATTATTCACAATCTTTTGATTTAATAGTATGCATTTCCATTGGTCTAAATTCATAAAATTTGAAAGAATCACGTTCAATAAACATAGAATTGAAAAAAAAAATAGACTGCAGTTCCAATTTATATGAATTTTATATTTGTATCCCTGAAGTTTACGTTACCAAGGAATAACCCGTATCCTAATTGTTTACCTACTCTACTGAGTCCAATGTAAAAAATCACAGCGTTAACTTATTTGTAGTTTTTATGAAATCAGTTTCCAAGTTTGCAGTTATGAGGATATCAAACTCGTGTTTTCTCAGAATATGCACATTAAAAAAATCTATATATTAGTATTTAATAGGAGGAAAAGAAAAATGATACAAAAACTTCTTTAAATCTAAAAATTTTGTAGTTTTAGTAAATTTTAATAGATTTATTAAATTATTTAAAACATTCAAAGTTTGTTGAAATGCATCTTGTTTTTCAGATTTATGCAACGAAATCAACTGCTTGAACGGAGGAAGCTGCGACCCACAATCTGGCAAATGTGTATGCAAAGAGGAATACACTGGAGATAAATGCGAAAAACGTATGTAGATATTTACTGCTATGGCTAAATATTATATTTATCTAAGTAATTTTTAAACGATCTTATAAATACTTTAAAGCAAATCTTGGTTTAAGGCAAGTCATGATAAAGTCATTTCTGCCCTATCAAAATCTAATTTTTTAATTATTATCAAATAAAATTACATAAATATTAGAAATGTCATGGAAAAAATTTCTTATATATACTCAAACCTACCAAAATTCGTGTAAAATCTTGGAGAGCAATTGGGATCGCGAATAGATATGAACGCTAATATAACGGCAATAATTCCTGTACGGGCACGTCAGAAGGAGGAGATAAACAGACACAAAATAGAACAAGTAAACTAAAGAAAAATACAGTGAAACCTCCGAATAAGGGATACATATGGGACTGCAAATTTTGTCCTTTAAATAGAGGTGTCTCTTATAAGGAGTTTTTAGCATAATGGAACTTCCAAATAAGGGACAGCTATGGGACCGGCACTTTTGTCCCTTAAATATAGGTGTCCCTTATTCGGAGTGTCCCTTATTTGGAGGTTTCACTGTGCATACAAAACCCTTTAATACAGAAATTCTATGAGTGGCACAATCAGTTGTTTTTCCAGTTACAAAAACAAAGAACAAGGGGAAAATTAGACAAAATGAAGTCTTCTGGGATACTTAAATTTAATTGAAAAAGAAGCCTATTTATATGGAAATACACACTTAGTGAAAGAAAAAAATGAGGCTAATCTAAAACTCGCTCGTGTCAAAAACACCAATACAGTTTTACATAACAATATAATTAATTGTCTAAGTATATTATTTCATGATTTCAAAAACTACTTGCTAGAAAAGGAAATTTACTGCAAAAATACGATTTGAATGAAATCGTTTTTTTAAGTGAAATATTAAAAAGATGATTTTTTTATGACGCATTGTATAATATTCTGATACATATTAGACCTCCCAATTAGAGAAGTCCTTTTACTTAATGTTCACAAAATCGATATCGGTATTCTATGCATTCTTAATTACTTAATACAGTGGTTCCCAAACTTTCTTGTTATACGACTCACTTTTCAGTCAAAAAATTTTCCCGACCCACCTTCCAGAAAAACAAATTTCGCGACCCACCCAAGATAAAGGTGTATATCAGTGTAGCAATTTTTGTACGATTTCTATACGCTCGACAATCCTATCCTACGAAAAATGCAAATTTTCGTAAGGAAGTTACATTATCAACAAAAACAAGAATCGGTAACCTCAATGTGTGTAAGTGAATAATAATTAAGACAATGCACAAACTACAAAGAAAGTTAAAAATACGTTTAATTATTATGAAAACATAACTTTATAATCGATGAGAATTCTGGTACTGATGTTTATCGATGTGGGAACATATGTTAACACGCAGTTTGTCTCAGTACTTGTCTTTCAAAAACAGCAAAGTAGAAAAACATGTTTTCATAAACGCAAAGTATTGAATTTCATCAAGGGACTCAGAGCTGATTTAAATATTTCTAGATATTCTGTTTGTATATTAATATAGGAGGCAAATTAAGGATTTTCCCTTGAAATATTATTTTCTGTTGAAATTGTTATATCTTTTTAAACAGATGAAATAAAAGATATATTTTGATGACAAACCTGGATTGTTCCGCGACCCACCAAAAACAACAGCCGCGGCCCACCAATGGGTCGCGACCCATAGATTGGGAACCGCTGACTTAATATATATAGGTAATAAACACACTGTTATATATTAGAAAGATATTGATACATTAAAATACATTTATATAAGATATTTTTATTTGGAAATGAAACTTTAATTGTAACTTAAAATCTTCACTTTCTAGATCAACATCTCTGGACCTAAGTTTTTTCTCGTTTTGTTAATAATAATCGAACATAATTGAAAATTTCGATTTTAGAATGATTCACTTCGAATAATTTACTTGGTGGCAACACTAACTTTATCGTTTAATTTTAAGAATTGTACTGCTGCTCAAACTCAGCATATTTTGTTTAATCTTATGGAAAATTTTTATTGCTATTTTCCATATGTTTAACCGCATCAATCGTTTTCTAGCTCATTTAATATCTTTTATCATCCATGAAAAGAATCATGCATAGTTTAAATATTTACTGCAATTATTCCCACCTCTAATATTTTTAATATTTTGAACGCTAGTCGTTTGATTAGAGAGACATCCTGAAAAATATTATTTAATACACTGTAAAAAAAATACCGTAAACTTACCGAAAATTTTATAGGAAACTGGGATTCCTAGAACTTATATGTAACGGCAACAGGAAAAATTCATATAACAGATACAGATTTGCGCTGAAAATAAAAAACTGCAAGTTTACTAAGAATTTTTTAGGAAACTGGGATTCCAATAGTATTTCATGCAACGACAACCCAGGTTACAGATAAAATTTTAGTAAGATAACCGTAATTTTAGTAGACTCGTTTGTAAAGTTACAGATTATTGTAACTTTACCAAAAGTTAGTTTTGTAGATTTTCATTTTTTCTTGTACAGTGTACCGATAAAAATGTTATTAACCATACAGATTTTGGCAACTTTACATCTGTAGGATTACAGATCTTTTTTTTACAGTGTATCTTTTATCATCCTTGAAAACAGTGTATTGTCCATGCGTAGTTTAAATATTTACTGCAATATTTCCCACCTCTAATATATTTTTTTTTATATTTTGAACGCTAGTGCTTTGATTAGAGAGACATCCTGAAAAAAAAAAAAAAAAAAGTCTTAAATTTTAAAATACATGATATTCTGGACATCAATATCAAGAAGTACGCACACATACACGCAGATATAAAAAACTTACATTAACCCTCTCGACTCCGAATTTTTTGACAGTTTTTACAAAAAATTACTTTTATGTTAATATCGTTAACACTAGCTGTCCAATTAGATTACACCAGTTAATAAAGAATATTATATAACGAATATATAGCGAATATTTCAATGTATGAAAGATAAGAGATTTTGTTGTTTCGCGTACTTTTCAATTCATATACGTACGATAATAGGCTAAGGAAGCATTTTTATAGATGTTTAGAAAATATTGTATTACAATAAGATTTAACTTAAATCAAAATTTCCTAATACTTTTTGCGCTTTATGACACATGATTGTTTCAGGAAAATAATTTTATTTTAAATTCAAAGAGAGAGATAGATGGTTAAAATAAAATAATTGCAAACGGCGCTAACTAAATAAATATTACTGTTATTGTTACTAAATGTCTAAACATAAATAAAATCATATATTAAATATATGTAATATTAACATTATTACATGTAAACAGCACCAAAAGAATTCTTAAACTAAAATAATGCTCCATTAAAAGACATGTACTATTAATAGTACACCAGACTCGAAAGGGTTAATTTTTATTAATAACCATTCTTTTTTTGCACAAAGCATTTTATGTCAAACTTTTTGCACAAAAAAACCCATGGGAATTTCAATCAAATTTGCCCATTTTTAACGTATCAGAAATGGATCGAGAAAAATGTTGGATTTACAGATATAAAAGTTTTTCGACAGCATCATTATAAAATTTAATAATTAAAAAGTACTAATGATTGACTTGAAAGACAATTCTTCAAATATTCCAATCTGGAATGTAATAAATGAAAATAGTGAAAATAAAAGAATATTGACGATTAAAAAATATTTTTGAAATTCAACAAATCTTTCACTTTAATTGAATTTACTCCCGCTCATAATATGAAAGTAGGTCAGATTTGTTTGTGGAATCCATTGAATATACATTACAAAATGAAATATTACTTTAATTATATTTAATTTTAGTTTCTTAAAGTATTTTATTGTAGAGTACATTATATTTATTTAAGTAAAATCTAAATATATGGGAATAACAAGATGTATTAATTTCGAAATTTGTCAACTTACGTTTCAGTTACTGACGATGAATGCAAAAATAAAATGGAAAAGTGTCACTCATCCGAAGGTACATGTACAACAGAAGACGGAAAAAATATTAATTGTATTTGCCCGCAAGACCAAGTATATACAGAAAGTGATGGCTGTAAAAGTAAGTTATATCTCTGAACTAATGAATTTAAAAAAAAAAAACCTTAGACCGAAATTTATCCACAGAATTTTGATTTTGCAACATAAAATACCATTTAAAAAGATTAAAAAAACCGTATCGATGTTCCATTGAGGAATATATTTTTGTTGAATTTTGTTTTTCAATTACTATAGATAATGTGCATGTGACGTCACGCACCCGAAAAAGGATGTACTTCTCAACTTGTGGTTGGCAAAAATAGCAATTCTTGGAGAATTAGTAATTTATAACGTATTATTTCCTCCGTATAATACAATAAAATGAAATTTATTATATCGACGTGAAAATTACATTTAGTTTAGAATTTTTTAAATGCGGTTTAATTCGAATTTTTGCCAACCGCAATTTGAGCTGTCGCGAAAAAAAGCCAGTATGTTTACAAACATGCACATTATCTATTTAGTGAATGCGCATTAATGGAAGAAGCATGTTAATGTTATGGAACTCAAATATGCCTATAATACACTGTTAAAAAATTTGCTCTAGTTTGAACCAAATTTTGGGACTCAGTAGCTGCCACCGTAAGATGGGAAAATTTCTTACCAATTTTTGGAGCTTCTTATTTCAACCTCATTCCAACTATTGGAACTATGCTTTAACAGGAGCTCCAAATATTGGTTCAAGATTTCCCCATCTTACAGTGAAAGCTATTGAGCACCAAAATTTCGTTTAAGCTAAGACAAGTTTTCTAACAGTGTATTTTACATTTTATGACTTTTCCCTGTTTCTAAAATGATGTTAAATAAACCCAAAGTCCATTGATTAGAAGTTAGATCTTGTATTGTTCGCCTTATTGGCAAACTTAAAATATCTTGGTACAGATAACTCCCTCAATTAAGCTGAGAATTATTAAGAAATGTTTAAACATTTAATAAATATAAAGACGTAGGAAAATTAAAAACTTGAAAAAATATAATCCATATTAAGAATTTCCGTGCAATTAAACTCGACTAAACTCCCGCCGTGAACTGAATATCCGTTCGCTTAGCTTTAGTTTTATCTGGAACAAAATAAATTTGTTAAACTATTATAATTCTACAGATATAATATAGTTTCATAAAATCAAGTTATGAATAATACTCTCAAGGCTTAGATGCCTATACCTGATGAAAGTAAAAATATATTAAGTTGAAATAAACATATTTTTAAGAGATAAATTACAGAGAAAAAAAAACTTTTCCCTATTGCTCGGTTGTCAGGGGGCTAGGGGTGAAAAAAATCAGGTAGGAGCAACTTTGGAGGATTGACTATAGATGGGGCTTGAAACACACTTTAGTTTTCATATTTAAAATAACTTTAGAGTTTTATTAGTAGGTGACATCAAAAACTACTGAAATGCTCAAACAATAATCTTTGTTCCATGTAGATAACTCAAATAGGTGTGGAAAAATCAATTGTGAAATATTATCAGCTTAAAAAGTGGGAAAATTTTGGAAATTTCTTTACAAGATTTTTAGGAAAATTTTATAAGATATTTTCGGATAAAATGTATCATAATTAAAGTAAGCTAATTTTAAGTAACGTAAAATGTTGAGCTTTTATTCCAGGAACAATGATTGTACAGTAAATTAGTTTAAAGATAACCATGTGCTGTACTTTAAAAAGTGGCTCTATGGGAAGGCATGTGACAATCCGGGTGAGGGAGGGTGATTTGATAATTAAAGGTATTTTAATTAGATGTTTCTGGAAATCTGTTTACTATACTGTACATAATGAAGGATTAATGGTTATATTTCTAAACTAATGTAAATTTATTCTCTAAAGCTTCAGAAAAATGATAGAAAAGAAAATGTTTAAAATTAATTAAAGGAAGATGCAAAAAAAAAAAAAAATTATAGAAGGAAGACTAATTTGTTATTTTTAATTTGGCTATTTTTTCAATTTTTATTTACATTTTTTATTCAAATTTCTGCATTTTAAGATACACTTTTTTTCATATTTAAAAGAGTTTATTATTTTACATTGATGCTATTTGTAAAAGAGAGAAAATAATTATATTTCCTTTAAAAAGTACTTATACGTGACTATTAGAAACAGAAATGAAATTTAAAAATAATAATTAAATGATCACGAGGCTAAATTATACAATTAGGCCAGTCAAATTGTCATAAATAGATGCAAAAATTCTGCTAGAAGATTTTATGTTTTTAAACTGTTTATGGGGATGCTAGTAACAAAAATTAATGGTTTTCCAACAAAATATCTCGAGGCTAAATTTTGTGGAGCCAAAAAACCACAAAATTTTCGGACTGTTTTCAGTTTTTTGCCTATAATTCAAAAATTATTAAATTTTTGCGTACAATATTCAATTACAAAAAGAAAGAACATTAAATTCTCTACAAATTTCATACGAAAACTGTTTTTCTAAAGCCAATATTAAGCGCGCAACAGCTTTCTGAATGTGACTCTTTTTTTCTAACTTTGTGGAAAATTTGCAAAAACGAAAATTTAACACAATTTTTCATTGTTTTATCCTCTTTAATGAAACTTATTTAAATTACAGGTATTTGCATGATAACAATCATGATGAATTACAACGGTAACATTGTATAAGAATTAAGAACAGTATAACTTTTTTGTATTTAGAGCTTTAGTGGAAAACATTAATATTAAGTATTTAACTGAATGTAAGTAAAAAATACTTAGTGACACTTTTACATCCCCTCCTTCTTGATAAATAATGTCGTCGACATTTTCGTAGTTGATCCCAGTACACTTTTTTTTTTACAAATTTCTGAGCATTTGAGTCTTAATTTATGAAAAGAACATGCTTTGCTGCACCCTTTTCTACAGCTACATGATACAACATGGAGCAAGGATTTAAGTGCCGGGTCTTGGCACATTTGAACGGGCTGAAAGAGATCCTGTGAGCCCAACCACATCCTTCAGGAAGGATGTTGTTTCCTAGCCTAGCTTGTACCTGATGATAACATCGGAGAAAATGATGTTGCTCAGCCTCTTGTGTTGGTGGTAGTCTTGCAAAATGAACTTTGCTTTTTTGTGGTAAATTTAGCAAGTAACTGGAGCCTTAAGGTGTTCAAATTCTGTGTGGTAGCTATGCATCCAATATAGTGCAATATGGATTTTTTTTCCAACCTTGATGATTTCTTGACGGGTAGAACCTATTTTATTGAATACGCAGGCTATTTCTCTAATCTGATCATGTTTTTTGAAAGTGTTACAAAACTTTGACTTTCTTTGCCAAAAAAGAGCGGATGTTGTATCGCATCTGCAGATTGCATGAGTGAAAAGAACATTGTTGTGATTGTATTTGAACGACATGGTTGAAAATCACTTGGTTTCAATGTTACTTCTTCCTGGCTTTTAGGAAAACTGATTTTTATGCTGATAGCCTAAGCTCATCATTATCACGAGAAGGTCAATGTCTTCTCCGACAATTAAACGCTTTCAAAAGATTCGGCTCTTGAAATGGCTGAGGTAACTATCATGACATCAGCTTCTTCCTTTGCCTGCTCAACTTGAATTCTGTTATTGTAAAATTCTTGTTTTGAAATTTTTAATTTGTTTTAAGCAATGAAATAAAGCGGCTCTTGTTTCTGTCATTGGCTTTGTGAACGGATGATGCGGGTCGACGCCCTCTTTTTTCTCTACTTGTTACGGATTGATCTAGTTTTACGAGACGAAAACTATAATGCCATGCATCTGAAAGCCAGGCTCGCATCTGCAAGTCAGGTTCGTGCTGAATACGCTCAATTACTTTTTGGGACCCTACATCCCCACGTTTTTCAGCAGCTTTCAAAAATATAATTTTCGTTTCTAATTTCATTATTTTGGGAATCAAATTTCTCTTTACGTAGGGCTTTTTCTATTGTTTTTCGTTGAAGTCACCGGGATTACCTTCGTGACATAAGAAGCAATCATCTTGAAGCTTGAAAGAAATGCTTGATCTGAGGGACAAACTATAGTCTGTGTAGAATCTTCATCCCGACGAACGTATGCTGCTATCATTCTCTCATTCGCATATGTTTTTCGGCAATCATCCTGCATTCTAACTTTCTTGCTATTTTTCAAAAAACTGATGAATATTACTTTTGATGAATATTACTTTGACACTAAGCTTGGGCTTTAACGAAGAGCTTGGCAAGTCCTTTCTGGCTCACAACGCGAGTATCACTATTTGAAGCCGTTTGGCAAATGAAACACAATTTTGGATAGAGCTCACTCATTTTTCATTACTGTACGTGAAGAGATGCAATAAACTTAATAGCAGCATATTAGAAGAGTATGTATTTAAAAAAGAACACTTGCATCTGAACGAAAGCGACTCGGGAACATCACTGACCACAATCTTCCATCTGCATTCTCTTTTTTTATTCCCAGCACTCCCTTTGTAATTGTTTTCTTATAGGGTTTCTAGAAATTGTGCAACTTTTGCCTGCCTTTCTTAAAAAATTCATTTTTCATCAATCAACAGGTCTATATAATTTTCATTGTTAGTGATGAAAAGTTTTTTTGGGACGGGAGGCAAAAAAATAGGTCACTTTCTGTAAAGTTAAAAAAAGAGTGACATTTTCAAAAAACCATAGCGCGCTTAGTAATGGGCTTAGAAAAACGTTTTTATAACAAAATTATAGAGAATTTAATGTTCTTTCTTTTTGTAATTAAGTATATTGCGCAAAAAGTTTATATTTTCGAGTTACAGGCAAAATACCGAAAACATTTTTTACTTAACTTCAGTTAAATAGCTAATATTAATGTTCTTTACTAAAGCTCTGAATACAAAAAAAGTTATAATGTTCTTAATTTTTTTACAATGTTACCGTTGTAATTCATCGTGATTGTTATCATGAAAATACCTGTAATTTTTAATAAGTTACATTAAAGAGGATAAAATAATGAAAAATTGTGTCAAATTTTCGTTTTTGAAAATTTTTCACAAAATTTGAAAAAAAGAGTCACTTTCAGAAAGATGTAGCGCGCTTAATATTGGCTTTAGAAAAAAAGTTTTAGTATGAAATTTGAAGAGAATTTAATGTACTTTCTTTTTGTAACTGAGTATGGTACGCAAAAAGTTTATAATTTTTGAGTTATAAGCAAAAATCTGAAAAAAGTCCGAAAATTTTGTGGTTTTTAGGCTCCACAAAGTTTAGCCTCGAGATATTTTGTTGGAAAACCATTAATTCTTGTTACTAGCATCCCCATAAACATTTTAAAAACATAAAATCTTCTAGCAGAATTTTTGCATCTATCGGCCCTTTTTTCTGACAATTTGACTGGCCTAAATAGTCAAAATTACATTTTAAAATTTGAACATGTAATTATTAAAAGATTAGAAAATTTTAAAATAATTAAATTGTCATACGTGAAACGCATTAAATAGGGACATTTACGTCATATGTAAAATGCACAAATTTTAAATATGATCAAATACAAAATGCCCAAAATAATTAAATTATTACGCTTAAAAAATTTCAACGTTGAAAATTAGGTCATATTTCAAAAGCTCAAATAATAATATTCTCCATCTCTTTTAAATTGAACAATATATTTATAGGTGAAGGGGAGAAAACTTAAAAGGGGAGAAAAAACGTATAATAATTTAAAATAATTAAATTATTATACGTGAATTTCGAATAATTAAATTATTGTACGCTAAATGTATTTAACGGTAAAAATTATACTTAAAAGAAACTATTTTCTGACAATTTTCAGGTGACCTCATATTAGGAATTATACAGAATAAAAGTAGCTCGCCTAGCAAATTTGTTGGTATATTAGATGACTTGAATCAGTATAAATATAACTAAATGCATTTGCAAAATACTTTCGATAAATTTTGTACTATTTGCTGTTCAATAAATACAAATTCGTTTATACTTAATTAAAATAAACAACTTACATTTTAAAAAGAACTGGAAAATATGCATCATGATGCATTAAAACAGAGAAAATAATTCATTCATAAGCTATACCTCATCCTAAAAGTATCTAAAACTCTACCTGAACATAAAATATTACTGTTAATACAGTGCTTTTCAATACCATGCTTCGAACAATATTTTCGAAGCGCACGGAATTTTATAACGTCGATCCTAAAGGAATGGTGATAATCATAGTGTGGTAATAAAAGTCGATGAGGCAGCGACATTTTTTTTATCTAATATTTAATACAAGCTGATTTTCAAATGTCTAATTGATGTTACGTATTAATTTCCAAAACATCCAACCAGCTTTTGCGACAGTGGTACACGAGGTCATGATATTTTAAAAATACCCCATTCAAACGGAAAAGCATGACAATCGATTACAGAGAATAACCATCGCTCGTGATAATATCTTTCAATCTTCCATAACTTGATAATAAAATGTCTAAGCAGCCAAGTTCGTAAAGGAAAGCGTAATAACTTTGCATTAACAACAGTTTAGAACTTCTGATATTAACTACAGACAAATACATTTAAAAAGACTTTCATTTTTAGTAAGGAAGTTGATTTTGACTATTTTGTAATGATTAATTACTTTAACAAAGAGGAATCGTAAGATTAATGGCGAAGATATGTCACCATTATCTTAAAAAACCAAATTCTAAACAAGCAATTCCGTAAAGGAAAGGCATAAATGTTTTCTTTAGCAAAATGTCGAAATTTTATTTTCAACTGCGAACAGACAAATTGAAAAAGACATATAGTCTGAGAAAAGAAATTGATTTCAATTGTTTTTAAATAAATAATTACCCTATGAAATAAATTAAAAGGAGAATCCTTTAAATAAATCAATATTGTTTTATGAGATAAAGTTCTACAAATAAAATTCTGTAAGGAAACAGTTTAAAATGTCTGCTTAAGTAACAATTTTGAATTTCGGAATTTGACTATGGATTTGGGTAGATAGAGGTTTGTGTAAAATATGAAAAGATGGCCGAAAAGCCAGTCATGCATAATTTTAAAACATTTGAAATTTCAGAAACACTTTATGATGTATTTAGTGTAGGAGAAAAGGATTTCTATCAACATATACGAAGGCACTCGACTTACAAATGCTAATTTTTTTTAATGGAAGATGTTAAATAAGAACTATAATATACGCTTGGAAATATTATACCACATTTTTTAACAACTACTTTAATCTTCTTCTTCTTCTTCTTTTTTTTTTACACTTTTGAAAAGTTGTTTTTTAGCAGATTTTTAAAACAGGATACAATACCATGCTTTTGCATTCTACGAAGTCTGAATAGTGATTGGTGGACGTAGCTCGCTCACCGCAGACCTCCTAGTAGGAAAAAAAGAATTACTTTTAGAAATACCTGCAAAAATAATTAAATCTATATTGAATTCAAAAAGCAATTTAGTTTTTTATATAACTTTTAAATGTATAATTAAACTATGCATACACAATGAGTTATTAAAATCTGGTAAATTATTTATTATTAGATTTATGCGAAGGCATCCAATGCTTCAACGGAGGCACATGCAACAAGGAAAAAGGCACATGTGACTGCACCACTGGTTACACAGGAGATAACTGCAAAGAACGTATGTAAATGTTTAATGTTATGTTAAATATTATATTTATCTAAGAGGTATTTGAATGAGTCTGTAAGTACTTTAAAATATAGATTTTGCTTTCAGAAAAATGATTATAATGTCCTTTCTACTTCACTGATACCTAAGTTTTTTTAAGTATTTTAAAATAATATTAGTTGAGTGTTAGAGATCTAATCAAACACACACATTAAGAGTCCACTAGACACGCTCAAAAAGATCCTGGATGATAATGTTCAGTCTAAGAGGGTGCTATTTTCAAATATCTCGCTCGAATTTCAATATTTTTATCTGATGTTTGTGCATAGGATAGATAAGGACGATCTACAACCGGGCTAGTGTTTAGTTTTTCGATTTTGGTTATATATTTTTTATATTATGATGGTTACAATTTCACAACTGGTTTGAACTGGCTCCGAAATTCAAAGCAATGTTTAAAAAAAAAATCCAAACCAAAACCGAAAAACTAAAAATTATCCCGGTTTTAAATTGTCCTCAGCTATCCTATCAAAAAAAAAAAAAAAAAAAAAAAAAAAAAAATCTAAAAATATTAAAATATGTGCAAAATATTTGAAATAACGCTTCCATAGACTTAAGATTATCATCCGGGTCTTTTTAAACGAGTGGTCTCTTAGTGTTTGGGAAATTAATGTCAGAAATTAAGTTCTATCTGCAAATCGATTGGAACATAATGAAAAGAAGAACTCGTTTACGGACATGTCATTAGGGGGAGAAAGATTTACACAAAACAGAACAAACGCAAGAAAGTTGAGTTTCTGAGGTGATCAATCCTTGTCCCCCCCCCCTCCCCCGTATGCATACTCGCGTTAATCTTTCCTAATGAAACTGCTCTCTTCTGTCACAAAATATTTTATCTCAGAACTAGACGGTTGCCCGCCCTCAGTAGCCCGAAGACTATCTGAATGCCAGTTCTCTCGGTGTTCTGGGGTTTCGTTTGCATATCTTTTTTTATTGTTAATGAAGAGGTCTTCCATTTGTTCTTCCATCTGTTCTTCTTTCTGTTCTTCCATCTGTTCTTCCATTTGTTCTTCCATTTGTTCTTCCATTTGTTCTTCCATTTGTCTGGGGTTTCGTTTGCATATCTTTTTTTATTGTTAATGAAGAGGTCTTCCATTTGTTCTTCCATCTGTTCTTCTTTCTGTTCTTCCATCTGTTCTTCCATTTGTTCTTCCATTTGTTCTTCCATTTGTTCTTCCATTTGTTCTTCAATTATATTCGACGATTCACTGTTTGAGAGCCTATCTGTCCTTTTATTTATAGAAGTTCAAAATGAAAAAAGATTTTCTTAGCAGACGATTTTTTCTGTGCCTCAAATAATTATTCAATTAATTATCCTCAGAATTCCTTTTATTTATAGAGATTATTTTAACAACTGATTTATGAAATTTCCAATCATTTTTTTCATTTTGAAACTTCTGAGAAATGTATGAAGAATAATACAGAGTTGTAGATCGGAAACTTTTTTCAATTGCATTATTCTAAAAGCAAATTCTTAAATTGTAATTCTTAAAAAAAAAAAAAAAAAAAAAAAAAAAAGCGTAGATGACGTTTTTAAAATAATTCAAAAATTTTATGAAGTAAATAAAAATACTTAAAAAGAATATCAACGATTAAAAAATATTTTTTGAATAGACATGAAAATAAAAATAGCATGGTTACTAAATGGTGTACAAAAGGTTTCAAATTTCAACACTTCACTGCTAGATTTTTTCTACTTTTATGGAAAAAAAATATATATGAAATACATATATCGGTATAATAATAAGAAAAATACGTGTGGCACTCGGGAACTGCCGCAGTAAAGCTATTGCATAGCATTTTGTATCAACTTATGCAATTATAATTATTTATTTATTTTTTATTTATGCAGTTTTTTATTGTCTTTGATATTAATTTAAGTTATACTTTTTGAGTGTGATGACCGATAACAAAACATTTTTTTTCTTTTATTGAATAAATGAGAAGTTAATATCATTTAAAATATTTTTATTATCTTACAATACATGTAGGTTTATCAGGAATTTTTATCATTGAAACTATACGTTTATAGTAGCTGAAATAAAAAACATAAGTTTGAGACTTGATATTCTCAAAATATCTGAAAAATACCGCGTCAATGTCTGCCGAAGTCTACCGAAGGATATCATGCCGAAGTCTGCCGAACTGAAACGGCGTTAGCCGAGTGTTAAGTTTTTTTCGTTACGGAATTACTACATTTTTCTCGTTACGAAATTTCTACATTCGGTCGCCGCGCTCAAAGCCCGCGATAAAAGCTATGCAATAGCTTAAAAATATAGTAATCAGTAAAAATAATGAAAGTAAAGTTTGCTTGGTCGAATTTGTTTTTGTTTTTCCGAAGAACGAATTCTAATTATTTTCTCAAATGCAGCCTTCTGAAATGGGCAAAATAAGTCTTATTCCATTTTTTGGACTGTTCTTGATCAAAGATGCAGATCATATTGCCAGATTCATTGTACATAATGAGAATTAAAATTTATTTTTGGTATGTGCCGGGGGAGCTTGGGCGGCCCAGCATCCCCCTAAAATATTTTGAGCCCCCCCCCCCCCCCCCTGGAAAAGATTCCAAAGTCAGTAAATGAATTTCAGTTCCGAAAATTCAAATGAAATTCTATTCAAAAATCTAATTTAGTTTTGAAACCCTTTCGCAGTTTTGCAGCGTTACTAAATTGTATCTAAAATAAGTGTTTCAACACTCGCTCATACTGTTTGCACATATGAAGTTAACATGATGTTTAATATTGCACCAGTTATACACTTAAAACTTTCTTCCTCATATACTTTTCTTAGCATAAAATGAAGTTAATACACAGTTTAATAAGAAACTTAGTATCTACATGGTCAATATGCACTAATTTATCTTTCTCCGTCAAAGAGAGAGAAAAAAAATTATAAGCCCCCCCTGCATTCTTTTGAGCCCCCTCCCTTGTTGTTCACTTCAAGCTACGGCTCTGACGTGCCACATGCGGCACACGGTGGGGTGAAGGGTTAAAATCTACACAAACATTAAAGAAAATTTACAAAATCCAACGTTTCGATCTTCGTCTGAGAACTTCATCAGGAAATTAGCTTCATTGCTTCCAAACAGAATAAAACCACCTTGAAATTCAAAAGTTCAATATATTTCTTAAATTTACTTTAATGTTTGTATAGTTTTTAAATTTTGCAACATTTTATACATCATTTAGTAACCATGTAATTTTTATTTTCAAGTCTATTTGTAACATTTCATGGGGTGAAATTCTAATTCTCTACCGGTATTTTTCGATTTCAGTATTTCTTTCAAACTTCATTGTACTTACGCATAGGTTTAATATGACGGTATGTTATATTTTTTCGTGGCATTGAGAATATACATTGCAAAATGATATTTTAATTTAATTATATTTAAGTTTAATTGATTCAATTCCTTTAGTGTAAAATATGTATTATTTGTAAAAAAAAAAAAAAAAATAAAAAAAAAATAAACATATATGAAATAAAAAAAAAAGCATTAATTTCATTTTTTATTAAGTAGTATTTAAGTTACAAAAGAAAAATGCAGACAGAAAATGAATATATATAAGAGATACTTAATAGATAATGTAATTATTATCTATTTTATTTACTAAAATACATTTATATCAGAGATTTTTATTTGATAATGGAACTTTAATATGTAACATAACATCTTCACTTTCAAGATCAACATCAGTGACCCTAAGTTTTTCTTGTTTTATTAATGATACTTGAAAATATTTGAAAAATTTGATTTTAGAATGATATTTTTCGAATAATTTACTGTTTGTAACATAAACTTTGTTAATTAATTTTAAGAATGTACTGCGGTTCAAACTGTAGAATATTTTGCTTAACCTTATGGAAAAGTTTCTATTGTTACTTTTCAGATGTTTAACAGTATCAGTTGCTTTCTTGCTTAACAATTTCGGATAACTTTAATGTATTTTTATCATCCATGAAAACAGTGTATTGTTAATGTGTAGTTTAAATATTTACTGTAATATTTCCCACCTCTAATGTTTTTTTTTTCATATTCTGAATGCGAGAGCTTTGATTAGAAAAACATCGTTAGAAAAATGTCTTAGAATTTAAAGTTAAAAATATGATATTTTGAACATCAGTATCAAAGAGTACTCACACATACAAACACATATAAACAAACTTACATTAATGCTTTATTAATAATTATTCTTTTCTCTTTAGCACAAAACATTTTATATGAAAACTTTTCCACAACTAACCTACAGGAATTTCAATCACATTTATCCTTTTTTAACGTATCACAAATGTATCGAGGAAAATACTTGATTACATATATAATAGTTTTTCGATACCATCATTATAAATCTAATAATTAAAAATACTAATGATTAACTTAGACAATTCTGCAAAAATTCCATTTTGGAAATTAAGAAATGAAAATACTAAAAATAAAAGAATATTAAAAATAAAAAAATATATTTTTGAAATCCAGCAAATTTTTCTTTTTAATTGCATTTACTCGCGCTTATAATATGAAAGTAGATCAGATTTATTTGTGAAATCGAAAATATGCATTGAATATACATTACAAAATGAAATGTAAATTTAATTATATTTAATTTTAGTTAATTGAAGTATTTTATTGTAGAATACATTATGTTTATTTAAATAAAATCTAAATATATGGGAATAACAAGATGTATTAATTCGAAATTTGTTAACTTATGTTTCAGTTACAGCAAAAGAATGTGAAAATAAAATGCAAAAGTGTCACACATCCAAAGGTACATGTACAACAGAAGATGGGGAAAATATTAATTGTATTTGTCCTCAAGACCAAGTATATACTGAAAATGACGGCTGTAAAAGTAAGTTATATCTCTAAACTAATAAATAAATAAAAAAAAAACCTTAGACCGAAATTTATCCACAGAATTTTGATTTTGCAACACAAAATGCGATTTAAAAAGATAAAAAAAAAAAACCGTATCGATGTTCCATTGAGGAATATATTTTAGTTGAATTTTGTTTTTCAATTACTATAGATAATGTGCATGTGACGTCACGCACCCGAAAAAGGATGTACTTCTCAACTTGTGGTTGGCAAAAATAGTAATTCTTGGAGAATTTGTAATTTAGAACTTTTTTTTCCTACTTATAATACAATAAAATGAAATTTTTTATATTGAAGTGAAAATTACATTTAGTTTAGAATTTTTAAATGCAGTTTAATTCGATTTTTTGAGCTGTCGCGAAAAAAGCCAGTTTATTTACAAATATGCACATTATCTATTTAGTGAATGCGCATTAATGAAAGAAGCATGTCTATGTTATGGTACTCAAATATGTCTATAATACACTGTTAAAAATCTTGCTCTAGTTTGAACCAAATTTTGGGACTCAGTAGCTGCCACCATAAGATGGGGAAATTTTATACCATTATTTGGAGCTTCCTATTTCTGCATCGTTCAACTATTGGAACTATTCCTCAATTTGAGCTCCAAATATTGGTTCAAGATTTCACTATCTTATAGTGAAAGCTATTGAGCACCAAAATTCGGTTTAAGCTAGGACAAATTTTCTAACAGTGTATTTTACATTTTATGATCTTTTCCATGTTCCTAAAAGGATGTTAAATAAAAGCAAAATCCATTGATTAGAAATTAGATCTTCTATTGTTCGTCTTATTGGCAAAATTAAAATCTCTTTGCATAGATAACTCTCTCAATTAAGCTGGGAACTATACTGTTGAAAAATATAATCTATATTTAGAATTTCCGTACATTTTAATTCCATTAAACTCCCACTGTAAACTGATATATTCGCTCGCTTAGCTTTATATTTTTCTGCAACAGAAAAATTATTTAAATTATTATAATTCGACAGATATAATATAGTTTAATAAAACCGTGTTATTAATAATACTCTTATGGCTTAGATGTCTATAGGGGAGAGGGGGTACCTTTGAACAAATTTTTAAAAAATCAATACATTTCTCATTTGAAATATATTTTTTGCGTTTTAAGTATTATATAATAAAAACAATGCATTTCTTCATCATGTGAACCAGAAATTAAAAGTTTTCCATGTAAATTAAAAAAAAAAGTTGTGAGGATTTAAAAACCTGAAAGATTTCTGTTTAAACATGTCCCTTGTAGGGGTACCTTTGAACAAACAAGGTGTACCTTTGAACAAGCAAGGGATACCTTTGAACAAGCAAGGGGTACCTTTGAACAAATGAATAAAATATGAAAATATTGAGAATTTTCACAAAAAGATGCAAATGTTTTAGAAATATAAAGTAATATCAATAAAATTAAATAGCTATATTTTTAATTGAAACTAATAAGTTTTCTATTACTTAACCAAACATGAATGCTTCAAAGCTGATGTCAAAAATCATCACAGACAACACAGAGTACCCCGCCAGTTATGTTTTGTTGTGAAAAAAGTTTTACAATATCCTTGAAATACACCAAAATGACACCTGATGCTTCTGGAAAATTAAATTTTTTCATTCACTCTTTTTACGAAAAAAAACGTGACTTAAATTCTACTTTATCTAGTGGAAAACCAAAAATAATATTTGGGAACGAATAAATGAAAGAGTATAGGCTTTGTTAGATAAACCTGCTAAAATATGAATCATTATTGTGTATCCGGAATTTGCAATTATCAAATAAATGAAGGCCATTAACAATTTAGATTTGAAACTTCCCATCGCTGATACATCCAGAGATTGTAATACATGTCTGCAGACGGAGGGATTGTTAACATTATAAGTCCATGTTCTTTGATATTCTTAACCCCCTGACTGCCCAGCCAAAGGGTATTATTGTAATGTTGTTTTCTCTGTAATTTATTAAAAATATAAAAAAAAGATGTTTTTTCCAACCTGATGCAAAATACGTTATTAGTATCGGTGTATAATCATTCATAGCATCAATCCTAACTTAATCTTTCAGAACTGGGTTTTATTTGTGGAATTATACTAATTTAAATATTGCAGCTTAGTGTGTGAAAAAATCAGCCGGCGGCAGTCAGGAGGTTTTAATTAACTTCTTTTCACATGCAACAAATTTTAAAAATTATAATATTTAGGTACATCAGAAACTGTTTACTTTATAGTTTTAGATGTTCATAGGTGCCCGAGATTTTTTGTTCAGTGGTGCCCCATCACGCGGAGTTCAACATTACAACTTTTTACACGATTCGACTGAAGAATTTGAATAAAACAAATCTTTTAAACTAAAGATTAAATCTTTATTTAAGGGTTGAACAATAAATAAAAATTTTAGGAGTACAAAATTGCCAACAAAAATCTTACAACATTATTTTCTTAAGTTTAGATTCAAGAGGGAGAAATATCTTCAAGAGGGTCTTGCTTAGACAGTATTGTGCATACAAAATGGCGCAGCTTTATATACTTATTGCCCTGAAGCAGTAGTAATGTATTGCTATGTACATTTTTAAAAAGTAATTTATTTGAAGGAAAATATTTAGAGTGTTCAAAGGTGCCCCCAGCTCAAACGTGCCCCCCTCTTTAATGAGATGTTTCCGGAAAATTTTTTACTGTGGTGTGGAAAAATCAATTGAAATATTATCTGCTTAAAAAGTGGGAAAATTTTGGAAATTTCTTTACAAGATATTTAGGAAAATTTTATAAGATATTTTCGGATAAAATATATCATAATTAAAGTAAGCTAATTTTAAGTAACGTAAAATGTTGAGCTTTCATTCCAGGAAAAATGATTGTACAGTAAATTATTTAAAGATAACCATGTGCCGTACTTTAAAAAGTGGCTCTATGGGAAGGCATGTGACAATCCGAGTGAGGGAGGGTGATTCGATAATTAAACGTATTTTAATTAGATGTTTCTGGAAATTTGTTTACTATACTGTACATAATGAAGGATTAATGGTTATATTTCTAAACTAATGTAACTTTATTCTCTAAAGCTTCAGAAAAATGATAGAAAAGAAAATGTTTAAAATTAATTAAAGGAAGATGCAAAAGAAAAATTATAGAAGGAAGACTAATTTTTTTTTTTTTTTAATTTGGCTATTTTTTCAATTTTTATTTACATTTTTCATTTAAATTTCAGCATTTTAAGAGATACTTTTTTATATTTAAATGAATTCTTTATTTTACATTGATGCCATTTCTAAAACAGAGAAAATAATTGTATTGCCTTTCAAATTTAAAAAAAAGTATTTATACGTGACTACTAGAAACAGAATTGAAATTTTAAAATAATAATTAAATGATCACGAGCAAAAGCATACGATAGTCAAAATTACACTTAAAGTTTGAATTTACATGTAATTTAAAAAAAAAGTTAGAAAATTTTAAAATAATTAAATTGTTATACGTGAAACGCATTAAATAAGGACATTTATGTCACATGTAAAATGCACAAAATTTAAATATGATATACAAAATGCCCAAAATAATTAAATTATTAAGCTTGGAGAATTTTAACGTTGGAAATTAGATCATACTTAAAAAGCTCAAATGTTAACATTCCCATCTCTTTTAAATAGGACGATATACTTATACGTGAATCTTAAAAGGAGAGAAAAAACTTTAAAATAATGAAATTATTATACGTGAATTTAGAACAATAAAATTATTGTACGGTAGATGCATTTAACGATTATACATAAAAAAAACTATTTTCTGATAATATTCAGTTGATCTCATATTAGGAATCATACAGAATAAAAGCAGCTAGTCTAGCAAATTTGTTGGTATATTTCATGACTTGAACCAGCATAAATAAAGATAAATGCATTTGCACAGTACTTTCGATATTTTTTTTCTATTTGCTATAATACAAATTCGTTTATACTTAATTAAAATAATCAACTTACATTTTAAAAAGTACTCGAAAATATGCATCATGATGCATTAAAATAGAGAAAAGAACTCATTCATAAGCTATACCTGATCCTAAAAATATTGAAACCCCACCTAAACATAAAACATAAGTGTAAATTATCAAATACAGTGCTTTTCAATACAATGCTCTATCTAAACTATATTTTCGAAGCTCGCGGAATATTATAACGTCGAAACAAAAGGTATGATGATACTCATAGTGTGGTTCAAAAATTCCGAGATGCAGCGATATTTTTAATCTAACGATTTAATAGAAGCTGATTTTCAAATGTATAACTGATGTTATGTATCAATTCCAGAAACAGTCACCAGCTGTTGCGACAGTGGTGCTTGATGCCTCGGTAACCTTAAAATACACCATTCAAACGGAAAAGCATGACAACCGATTACAGAGGATAATCATTGCTCGTGATAATATCTTTCAATCTTCCATAACCTATTAATAAAATGCATAAACACCCAAGTTCGTAAAGGAAAGCGTGACAAAATTAACAACAATTTAGAACTTCTGATATTAACTACATTTAAGTAAATTTAAAAAGATTTTTATATTTAGAAAGGAAGTTGATTTTTACTGTTTTTAAATAATTAATTATCTTAACAAAGTAATCATAAGAGGAATCGCAAAGATATGTTACCATTACCTTAACAAACAAAATTTTAAGCACTCAATTCCATAAAGGAAAGGCATAAAATATTTTCTTTAGTAGAATATCGAAATTTTATTTTCAACTGAAAACCGACTAATTGAAAAAAACTTATAGTTGGAGAAAAAAATAACTGATTTCAATTCCTTTTAAATAAACAATTATCCTATAAAATAAACTACAATGTGGACCCTTTAGATAAATCACTATTGTTTTATGAGATAAAGTTCTGAAAATAAAATTCCTTAAAGATAAATTTTAAAATGTCTGCTTCAGTAACAATTTTGAATTTCAGATTTTGACCATGGATTTGGGTAGATAGAGGTTTTTGTAAAATATGAAAAGATGGCCGAAAAGCCCATCATGCATAATTTTAAAACATTTGAATTTTCAGAAACATGTTTTGATTTGTTTACTATAGGAGAAAAGGATATCTATCAACATATACGAAGGATCTCGACTTACAAATGGCAATTTTTTAAAGGAAAATGTTAAACAAGAACAATAATATAAACTTGAAAATTTAATAGCACACCATTTTTACCCACAATTTTAATATATATATTCCTTTTTACTTTTGAAATGTTGCTTTTTATTGGATTTTTAAAATAGAACACAATATCATGCTTTTGGAGGCTCCGAAGCCTGAACGGTGATCGGCGGACGTAACTCGCTCGCCCCCTAGTAGGATAAAAATAACTTCTTTTAGAAATACCTGCGAAAATAATTAAATCTATATTGAATTCAAAAAGCAATTTAGTTTTTTATATAACTTTTAAATGTATAATTAAACTATGCATACACAATGAGTTATTAAAATTTGGTAAATTATTTATTATTAGATTTATGCGAAGGCATCCAATGCTTCAACGGAGGCACATGCAACAAGGAAAAAGGCACATGTGACTGCACCACTGGTTACACAGGAGATAACTGCAAAGAACGTATGTAAATGTTTAATGTTATGTTAAATATTATATTTATCTAAGAGGTATTTGAATGAGTCTGTAAGTACTTTAAAATATAGATTTTGCTTTCAGAAAAATGATTATAATGTCCTTTCTACTTCACTGATACCTAAGTTTTTTTTAAGTATTTTAAAATAATATTAGTTGAGTGTTAGAGATCTAATCAAACACACACATTAAGAGTCCACTAGACACGCTCAAAAAGATCCTGGATGATAATGTTCAGTCTAAGAGGGTGTTATTTTCAAATATCTCGCTCGAATTTCAATATTTTTATCTGATGTTTGTGCATAGGATAGATAAGGACGATCTACAACCGGGCTAGTGTTTAGTTTTTCGATTTTGGTTATATATTTTTTATATTATGATGGTTACAATTTCACAACTGGTTTGAACTGGCTCCGAAATTCAAAGCAATGTTTAAAAAAAAAATCCAAACCAAAACCGAAAAACTAAAAATTATCCCGGTTTTAAATTGTCCTCAGCTATCCTATCAAAAAAAAAAAAAAAAAAAAAAAAAAAAAAAAAAAAATTCTAAAAATATTAAAATATGTGCAAAATATTTGAAATAACGCTTCCATAGACTTAAGATTATCATCCGGGTCTTTTTAAACGAGTGGTCTCTTAGTGTTTGGGAAATTAATGTCAGAAATTAAGTTCTATCTGCAAATCGATTGGAACATAATGAAAAGAAGAACTCGTTTACGGACATGTCATTAGGGGGAGAAAGATTTACACAAAACAGAACAAACGCAAGAAAGTTGAGTTTCTGAGGTGATCAATCCTTGTCCCCCCCCCCCCTCCCCCGTATGCATACTCGCGTTAATCTTTCCTAATGAAACTGCTCTCTTCTGTCACAAAATATTTTATCTCAGAATTATTTTAACAACTGATTTATGAAATTTCCAATCATTTTTTTCATTTTGAAACTTCTGAGAAGTGTATGAAGAATAATACAGAGTTGTAGATCGGAAACTTTTTTCAATTGCATTATTCTAAAAGCAAATTCTTAAATTGTAATTCTTAAAAAAAAAAAGCGTAGATGACGTTTTTAAAATAATTCAAAAATTTTATGAAGTAAATAAAAATACTTAAAAAGAATATCAACGATTAAAAAATATTTTTTGAATAGACATGAAAATAAAAATAGCATGGTTACTAAATGGTGTACAAAAGGTTTCAAATTTCAACACTTCACTGCTAGATTTTTTCTACTTTTATGGAAAAAAAATATATATGAAATACATATATCGGTATAATAATAAGAAAAATACGTGTGGCACTCGGGAACTGCCGCAGTAAAGCTATTGCATAGCATTTTGTATCAACTTATGCAATTATAATTATTTATTTATTTTTTATTTATGCAGTTTTTTATTGTCTTTGATATTAATTTAAGTTATACTTTTTGAGTGTGATGACCGATAACAAAACATTTTTTTTCTTTTATTGAATAAATGAGAAGTTAATATCATTTAAAATATTTTTATTATCTTACAATACATGTAGGTTTATCAGGAATTTTTATCATTGAAACTATACGTTTATAGTAGCTGAAATAAAAAACATAAGTTTGAGACTTGATATTCTCAAAATATCTGAAAAATACCGCGTCAATGTCTGCCGAAGTCTACCGAAGGATATCATGCCGAAGTCTGCCGAACTGAAACGGCGTTAGCCGAGTGTTAAGTTTTTTTCGTTACGGAATTACTACATTTTTCTCGTTACGAAATTTCTACATTCGGTCGCCGCGCTCAAAGCCCGCGATAAAAGCTATGCAATAGCTTAAAAATATAGTAATCAGTAAAAATAATGAAAGTAAAGTTTGCTTGGTCGAATTTGTTTTTGTTTTTCCGAAGAACGAATTCTAATTATTTTCTCAAATGCAGCCTTCTGAAATGGGCAAAATAAGTCTTATTCCATTTTTTGGACTGTTCTTGATCAAAGATGCAGATCATATTGCCAGATTCATTGTACATAATGAGAATTAAAATTTATTTTTGGTATGTGCCGGGGGAGCTTGGGCGGCCCAGCATCCCCCTAAAATATTTTGAGCCCCCCCCCCCCCCTGGAAAAGATTCCAAAGTCAGTAAATGAATTTCAGTTCCGAAAATTCAAATGAAATTCTATTCAAAAATCTAATTTAGTTTTGAAACCCTTTCGCAGTTTTGCAGCGTTACTAAATTGTATCTAAAATAAGTGTTTCAACACTCGCTCATACTGTTTGCACATATGAAGTTAACATGATGTTTAATATTGCACCAGTTATACACATAAAACTTTCTTCCTCATATACTTTTCTTAGCATAAAATGAAGTTAATACACAGTTTAATAAGAAACTTAGTATCTACATGGTCAATATGCACTAATTTATCTTTCTCCGTCAAAGAGAGAGAAAAAAAATTATAAGCCCCCCCTGCATTCTTTTGAGCCCCCTCCCTTGTTGTTCACTTCAAGCTACGGCTCTGACGTGCCACATGCGGCACACGGTGGGGTGAAGGGTTAAAATCTACACAAACATTAAAGAAAATTTACAAAATCCAACGTTTCGATCTTCGTCTGAGAACTTCATCAGGAAATTAGCTTCATTGCTTCCAAACAGAATAAAACCACCTTGAAATTCAAAAGTTCAATATATTTCTTAAATTTACTTTAATGTTTGTATAGTTTTTAAATTTTGCAACATTTTATACATCATTTAGTAACCATGTAATTTTTATTTTCAAGTCTATTTGTAACATTTCATGGGGTGAAATTCTAATTCTCTACCGGTATTTTTCGATTTCAGTATTTCTTTCAAACTTCATTGTACTTACGCATAGGTTTAATATGACGGTATGTTATATTTTTTCGTGGCATTGAGAATATACATTGCAAAATGATATTTTAATTTAATTATATTTAAGTTTAATTGATTCAATTCCTTTAGTGTAAAATATGTATTATTTGTAAAAAAAAAAAAAAAAAAATAAAAAAAAAATAAACATATATGAAATAAAAAAAAAAGCATTAATTTCATTTTTTATTAAGTAGTATTTAAGTTACAAAAGAAAAATGCAGACAGAAAATGAATATATATAAGAGATACTTCCCACATAGCATGCATGTTCACAGTGACGTCACAGTGACGTCACTGTGAGTCACTGTGGTCACGTCACATCTGTGACCAAAATGCCACCCCTCAGTGACGTCACATTGTGACTGAAATGTGACGTCACATCTGTGACCAAAATGCCACCCCTCAGCGACATCACATTGTGACTGAAATGCGACTTTCTTAAAAATCTTTAGAAATTTATAAATATCCTTCAAAACATCCCTCATAGCATGCATGGTCACAGTGAGTCACTGTGGTCACATCATATCTGTGACCAAATTACCACCACCCAGTGACGTCACATTGTTACTCAGATGTGACTTTCTTAGAAAACTTTAGAAAATTGCAAAAATTCTTCAAACCATGTTATTTACTGGTAAAAAACGTGGCAATTCAGAAGAATACTGTGCAATCGCTGTTATGTCACACGTTACATGCACTGCATGTAACGTGTACGTCATATCACATATGTGAGATAAACCTCCCATCATATGAAACTAAGCACCCAGCAATGAACCTATCAGTGAAACTTCTATTTAAGGAAATTCCATCGTTACACTTAAATGCTTCGTTATGAAAAAAAATATCGTTGAATAGAAATTCACGAAAATTCATGAAATTTGTATAGTAAGCTACAAATAAAAATGGAAATATTTTAAAACTGTATTTTAATTTGGATAGTAATTTTTTTATGCAATATAGCCACATAAGAAAAAATTCATTAGTATAATATCTAAAAAACCACATAATAAAGGAAGGGAAACAAAAACTGAATCGCAGCGTTCTATTACTCGTTTTCTCTTGTATTTCAAATCGAAAAATTAAAAAAAAAATCGGAATATTACTTTGTGGCGATCTCTTATGAAAAATACACTGCTCATAAAAACTTTCGCATCTTTTTTAAGTATTCAGAGAATGGACCTATAATATTTTCGTGGAACTGGAATTCCTTTCTTAGCATATCGAAAATTTTTCGCATTTTGTCCTTTTTATTTAAAAGATAAAATAAATACATAATTTCATTTCATACAATCCGCTGAAATATATTCACCAATCAATCTCAACAGCAATCTATCCTTTTGAATATTGTAATATGAATATTAATATAAATGTTAATGGCGTTCTAAATGAAGGTTCAACAGAAAATTAAAATAAGTAGATAATTTCATTAAATATCGGCTTCGTTAAATTGAAGTTTCACTGTATTTCAAAACTAATTGAAAGTAAAAAAGAAAAAAAATTAAACTCAAAATTTTAATTAGGGATACTCTTATAAAACTAATGCGCATGCGCATTAAACTTACAAATCTTCGAAGCTCAAACAAACAATAATAACAAAAAATCACCTGCTTAAAAAATATCGTTTGGCAACGACCAGAATTGTTGACACTAGCGTATTTATTCTTTAGAATATTTGCAGCTGCTCTAGTAGCTTTGTTATGATGTTATGTGCATATTTAGTACGTTAGTTGAAAAATTTTAAAAAGTTATGCAAAAATACGATCAGGTTATATTTTATATAAAATGTCGGTCCGAAAAAATACAATTTCAGTGGCGTTTAGTTAATATGAGCGCGCCAATGTCATTGTACCTTATTCGGACATTCCGACTTCGAAATTATCTTCCCTATTTGGATTATCAAACTGAAATTAGAAGATAATGTCGATAAGAAAGAGGTAAGAAAAAGTTATTTTTCTTGATTTTTTATAATTATTTCTGTTAATTTCGTAAAAAATATGTTATAAAAGGAGTAAATATATTAACTTTTTTGAATCCACTTACCTTCAATATCAATCAATAAATTTAACGTTTATTTTGTTGAAACACGGAACAGCATGTCAACGATTAAAAAAAAACTAATAACATTATTTTTAAAATGCACTTTAATCACATTTTTTTTAATTACATGTTTAAAATCACATTTTCATAAATTAGAAAATATATACATAATCAAAAGTTAACGTTATAATTAATATATACATAGGAGTTTCGGGTTGTTTTTACTGTTGAAAATAGTGATAAATATATTAACTTTGCACTAATATTGCAAAAACAAATTTTTTTAAAACTTTTTTGTTACCTTTCTAAATTTCTCATAATCCCAATAATTTGATAACTGTAATTCCATGATATTTATTATTTTAAACCATGTATCTAAAATAACTAAGATATTGATTTTGTGATAATAACAATTTTTGATTTTAAAAAATGAGTAATTATCGCATATATTTTATTAATTTTTGATATCTTAATTGTTAAATTGTGTTGAAAATAACAATTTTGTTTCATTAGTATGTGTTCATTAAATCCTTGTTCTAAATAGTCATAAAAACAATTACATGTACTTTATTTATGGGATGTACATTGCTGATATTTTTAGTGTTTGATGTATTTCTATTATTTTCAATAAAATTTTGTCTAATAATGGGAAATGAGAGTGAGAATACTTAAATATTATAGATAGATTCATCTAATACGAAAAAATGAAATCTAATAATTATAATTATTAATAAGGAAACTTTTTTTAAAGAAATTCCTTAAGTATGTCCTTTATCGGCACATTTACATTATATGACACATACAATATATATATATATATGAGTTTAACTACGAATTTAAACCTTGGTGTAATCATACATGTTCACAGTCCACTATAGTAAGGAAATTACTAAGCGTAATACTAGAACTAATCGCCTCATCTTCATTTGTACTCTATTTTCAAATGAAATCTGTATATTACGAATATTGCGCATAAACTTCACGTAGTTTTATCGAAATATAATTCTATATTATATTTAACTGAATGATTTTAATTGGCAATTAATCAAATGAATATTAATTTTCCAAAATGACTAAAAAAGCGTTTAGGTTAGTATTTGAACTAGAGACCCCCGACGTATGCTGCAAATGCTCTTCCAACAGAGCAACTTAGCACGCACAATTCACCCGGAGAAATAACATTATATACTCATACGAATAGTATGTATTTTTCATACGGGTAGTTTGAAAAAAAATTAAAGTATTATTACATAGGGTATATATAATAACAATAAGTATGCATTCGTATTCACTGTGTGAATTGTGTTTGCCAGATTCTTCCAGGATAGCTCAATCGACAAAGTATTGGCAATTTGCGCGAAAGACTCCTTAGTTCGAATCCTGACCTGGACACTTTTGCAATCAGTTGGAAAATTACAAAAAGATATATATATTTATAGACATCAGGATTATTGGTCAGAAATATTAGCAAGCTGTACAGTTTTACATGTGTGCTGATACCTGTAGATATTAAAGCGAGTAAAAGTTTTTTTTAAAAAGCTTCAAAAAGATTAAACAGTTTGAACAGCATACTACAAAATGTGTGTCAGTTATAAATAGAATTCAAGCTATGCAATTTTCGGCATGTGGAGGGAGGGGAAATATATAAATGTTTTTGAAAGGTAATATTTTTAAATTTTGAAAACAACACCAGAGTTGTAAGACATGTGAGGTAAATCGAATTTTTAACTTTAATTTAGAAGAAAGTCTCCTTACTGCAGGTAACTATTTTTATATATTATGTAGTATTTGTTCCTAAATTGTCAATATATGATTTTAGAATTCAAACCCTATTTTAACAGGAACATGGCGTGGAGTTATAGTTTCAGCTGATCCTGTTTCTTTTAAATTGTTAGAGAATCGTTAAGAAAAGTTAAATCGTCACAGAATCATCACAATGTTAACGAAATTTTTGTCACAAATGATCTACAGCGTGAGTCTAAAATAATAGGACAAACTTTGAGGGAGGTGGTAGAGCTCACTATAACAAATAATTATGACATAGAAATTTATGACTGGAAGTGACGCGTTAAAACGCCACACTAGTCATCACAAAAGACCCGGATTATAATGTTAAGTGTATGGGAGCGTTATTTTCAAATACCTCTCTAAAATTTTAATATTTTCGCATAATTTTTTTTCTTATAGGATAGCTGAGGACGATCTGCAACCAGGCTGGTTTTTACTTTTTTGATTTTGGTTACAGATTAAAAGAAAAATACTTTAACTTTCAGAACCAGTTTAAACCGGTTCTAAAACTGAAACTATCTTAATATAAAAAAAATATAACCAAAATCAAAAAAGTAAAAGTTAGCCCGGTTGTGGATCGTCCTCAGCTATCCTATGGAAAAAAAATATCATGTAAAATATTGAAATTCGAACAAGGTATTTGAAAACAACGCCCCCCATAGACTTAACATTATCATCCGGGTCTTTTTTAGTGACTAGTGTAGCATCTTGAAGGGTCACTTCCGGTCATATATTTCTGTGCCATCATTATTTGTTATAGTGAGCCCTACCACCCCCTCAAAGTTTGTTCCATGATTTTGGACTCACCCTGTATTTCACAAATTGGTTACAATGTGACTTGAAAGCATTGTCACTTTCGTCACAGTTTCGTCACAATGCTAATGACAAAATCGTCACAAATGACACACTTTTCACAAATTGGTCACATTGTGACGTCACAAAGTGGTCACAATGTGACGTCACAAACAAGCTCTAAAACGGCCATAACGACTTCACATTTTAGTCACTGTGACTTCACATCGACGTCACGTGACGTCACATCGACGGTCACAAAGTCACAGTGTGACTTCACAACGACGTCACCGTGACGTCACCATGTCTTACGGGTTAATAGATAATGTAATTATTATCTATTTTATTTACTAAAATACATTTATATCAGAGATTTTTATTTGATAATGGAACTTTAATATGTAACATAACATCTTCACTTTCAAGATCAACATCAGTGACCCTAAGTTTTTCTTGTTTTATTAATGATACTTGAAAATATTTGAAAAATTTGATTTTAGAATGATATTTTTCGAATAATTTACTGTTTGTAACATAAACTTTGTTAATTAATTTTAAGAATGTACTGCGGTTCAAACTGTAGAATATTTTGCTTAACCTTATGGAAAAGTTTCTATTGTTACTTTTCAGATGTTTAACAGTATCAGTTGCTTTCTTGCTTAACAATTTCGGATAACTTTAATGTATTTTTATCATCCATGAAAACAGTGTATTGTTAATGTGTAGTTTAAATATTTACTGTAATATTTCCCACCTCTAATGTTTTTTTTTCATATTCTGAATGCGAGAGCTTTGATTAGAAAAACATCGTTAGAAAAATGTCTTAGAATTTAAAGTTAAAAATATGATATTTTGAACATCAGTATCAAAGAGTACTCACACATACAAACACATATAAACAAACTTACATTAATGCTTTATTAATAATTATTCTTTTCTCTTTAGCACAAAACATTTTATATGAAAACTTTTCCACAACTAACCTACAGGAATTTCAATCACATTTATCCTTTTTTAACGTATCACAAATGTATCGAGGAAAATACTTGATTACATATATAATAGTTTTTCGATACCATCATTATAAATCTAATAATTAAAAATACTAATGATTAACTTAGACAATTCTGCAAAAATTCCATTTTGGAAATTAAGAAATGAAAATACTAAAAATAAAAGAATATTAAAAATAAAAAAATATATTTTTGAAATCCAGCAAATTTTTCTTTTTAATTGCATTTACTCGCGCTTATAATATGAAAGTAGATCAGATTTATTTGTGAAATCGAAAATATGCATTGAATATACATTACAAAATGAAATGTAAATTTAATTATATTTAATTTTAGTTAATTGAAGTATTTTATTGTAGAATACATTATGTTTATTTAAATAAAATCTAAATATATGGGAATAACAAGATGTATTAATTCGAAATTTGTTAACTTATGTTTCAGTTACAGCAAAAGAATGTGAAAATAAAATGCAAAAGTGTCACACATCCAAAGGTACATGTACAACAGAAGATGGGGAAAATATTAATTGTATTTGTCCTCAAGACCAAGTATATACTGAAAATGACGGCTGTAAAAGTAAGTTATATCTCTAAACTAATAAATAATAAAAAAAAAAACCTTAGACCGAAATTTATCCACAGAATTTTGATTTTGCAACACAAAATGCGATTTAAAAAGATAAAAAAAAAACCGTATCGATGTTCCATTGAGGAATATATTTTAGTTGAATTTTGTTTTTCAATTACTATAGATAATGTGCATGTGACGTCACGCACCCGAAAAAGGATGTACTTCTCAACTTGTGGTTGGCAAAAATAGTAATTCTTGGAGAATTTGTAATTTAGAACTTTTTTTTCCTACTTATAATACAATAAAATGAAATTTTTTATATTGAAGTGAAAATTACATTTAGTTTAGAATTTTTAAATGCAGTTTAATTCGATTTTTTGAGCTGTCGCGAAAAAAGCCAGTTTATTTACAAATATGCACATTATCTATTTAGTGAATGCGCATTAATGAAAGAAGCATGTCTATGTTATGGTACTCAAATATGTCTATAATACACTGTTAAAAATCTTGCTCTAGTTTGAACCAAATTTTGGGACTCAGTAGCTGCCACCATAAGATGGGGAAATTTTATACCATTATTTGGAGCTTCCTATTTCTGCATCGTTCAACTATTGGAACTATTCCTCAATTTGAGCTCCAAATATTGGTTCAAGATTTCACTATCTTATAGTGAAAGCTATTGAGCACCAAAATTCGGTTTAAGCTAGGACAAATTTTCTAACAGTGTATTTTACATTTTATGATCTTTTCCATGTTCCTAAAAGGATGTTAAATAAAAGCAAAATCCATTGATTAGAAATTAGATCTTCTATTGTTCGTCTTATTGGCAAAATTAAAATCTCTTTGCATAGATAACTCTCTCAATTAAGCTGTGAACTATACTGTTGAAAAATATAATCTATATTTAGAATTTCCGTACATTTTAATTCCATTAAACTCCCACTGTAAACTGATATATTCGCTCGCTTAGCTTTATATTTTTCTGCAACAGAAAAATTATTTAAATTATTATAATTCGACAGATATAATATAGTTTAATAAAACCGTGTTATTAATAATACTCTTATGGCTTAGATGTCTATAGGGGAGAGGGGGTACCTTTGAACAAATTTTTAAAAAATCAATACATTTCTCATTTGAAATATATTTTTTGCGTTTTAAGTATTATATAATAAAAACAATGCATTTCTTCATCATGTGAACCAGAAATTAAAAGTTTTCCATGTAAATTAAAAAAAAAAAGTTGTGAGGATTTAAAAACCTGAAAGATTTCTGTTTAAACATGTCCCTTGTAGGGGTACCTTTGAACAAACAAGGTGTACCTTTGAACAAGCAAGGGATACCTTTGAACAAGCAAGGGGTACCTTTGAACAAATGAATAAAATATGAAAATATTGAGAATTTTCACAAAAAGATGCAAATGTTTTAGAAATATAAAGTAATATCAATAAAATTAAATAGCTATATTTTTAATTGAAACTAATAAGTTTTCTATTACTTAACCAAACATGAATGCTTCAAAGCTGATGTCAAAAATCATCACAGACAACACAGAGTACCCCGCCAGTTATGTTTTGTTGTGAAAAAAGTTTTACAATATCCTTGAAATACACCAAAATGACACCTGATGCTTCTGGAAAATTAAATTTTTTCATTCACTCTTTTTACGAAAAAAAACGTGACTTAAATTCTACTTTATCTAGTGGAAAACCAAAAATAATATTTGGGAACGAATAAATGAAAGAGTATAGGCTTTGTTAGATAAACCTGCTAAAATATGAATCATTATTGTGTATCCGGAATTTGCAATTATCAAATAAATGAAGGCCATTAACAATTTAGATTTGAAACTTCCCATCGCTGATACATCCAGAGATTGTAATACATGTCTGCAGACGGAGGGATTGTTAACATTATAAGTCCATGTTCTTTGATATTCTTAACCCCCTGACTGCCCAGCCAAAGGGTATTATTGTAATGTTGTTTTCTCTGTAATTTATTAAAAATATAAAAAAAAGATGTTTTTTCCAACCTGATGCAAAATACGTTATTAGTATCGGTGTATAATCATTCATAGCATCAATCCTAACTTAATCTTTCAGAACTGGGTTTTATTTGTGGAATTATACTAATTTAAATATTGCAGCTTAGTGTGTGAAAAAATCAGCCGGCGGCAGTCAGGAGGTTTTAATTAACTTCTTTTCACATGCAACAAATTTTAAAAATTATAATATTTAGGTACATCAGAAACTGTTTACTTTATAGTTTTAGATGTTCATAGGTGCCCGAGATTTTTTGTTCAGTGGTGCCCCATCACGCGGAGTTCAACATTACAACTTTTTACACGATTCGACTGAAGAATTTGAATAAAACAAATCTTTTAAACTAAAGATTAAATCTTTATTTAAGGGTTGAACAATAAATAAAAATTTTAGGAGTACAAAATTGCCAACAAAAATCTTACAACATTATTTTCTTAAGTTTAGATTCAAGAGGGAGAAATATCTTCAAGAGGGTCTTGCTTAGACAGTATTGTGCATACAAAATGGCGCAGCTTTATATACTTATTGCCCTGAAGCAGTAGTAATGTATTGCTATGTACATTTTTAAAAAGTAATTTATTTGAAGGAAAATATTTAGAGTGTTCAAAGGTGCCCCCAGCTCAAACGTGCCCCCCTCTTTAATGAGATGTTTCCGGAAAATTTTTTACTGTGGTGTGGAAAAATCAATTGAAATATTATCTGCTTAAAAAGTGGGAAAATTTTGGAAATTTCTTTACAAGATATTTAGGAAAATTTTATAAGATATTTTCGGATAAAATATATCATAATTAAAGTAAGCTAATTTTAAGTAACGTAAAGTGTTGAGCTTTCATTCCAGGAAAAATGATTGTACAGTAAATTATTTAAAGATAACCATGTGCCGTACTTTAAAAAGTGGCTCTATGGGAAGGCATGTGACAATCCGAGTGAGGGAGGGTGATTCGATAATTAAACGTATTTTAATTAGATGTTTCTGGAAATTTGTTTACTATACTGTACATAATGAAGGATTAATGGTTATATTTCTAAACTAATGTAACTTTATTCTCTAAAGCTTCAGAAAAATGATAGAAAAGAAAATGTTTAAAATTAATTAAAGGAAGATGCAAAAGAAAAATTATAGAAGGAAGACTAATTTTTTTTTTTTAATTTGGCTATTTTTTCAATTTTTATTTACATTTTTCATTTAAATTTCAGCATTTTAAGAGATACTTTTTTATATTTAAATGAATTCTTTATTTTACATTGATGCCATTTCTAAAACAGAGAAAATAATTGTATTGCCTTTCAAATTTAAAAAAAAGTATTTATACGTGACTACTAGAAACAGAATTGAAATTTTAAAATAATAATTAAATGATCACGAGCAAAAGCATACGATAGTCAAAATTACACTTAAAGTTTGAATTTACATGTAATTTTAAAAAAAAGTTAGAAAATTTTAAAATAATTAAATTGTTATACGTGAAACGCATTAAATAAGGACATTTATGTCACATGTAAAATGCACAAAATTTAAATATGATATACAAAATGCCCAAAATAATTAAATTATTAAGCTTGGAGAATTTTAACGTTGGAAATTAGATCATACTTAAAAAGCTCAAATGTTAACATTCCCATCTCTTTTAAATAGGACGATATACTTATACGTGAATCTTAAAAGGAGAGAAAAAACTTTAAAATAATGAAATTATTATACGTGAATTTAGAACAATAAAATTATTGTACGGTAGATGCATTTAACGATTATACATAAAAAAAACTATTTTCTGATAATATTCAGTTGATCTCATATTAGGAATCATACAGAATAAAAGCAGCTAGTCTAGCAAATTTGTTGGTATATTTCATGACTTGAACCAGCATAAATAAAGATAAATGCATTTGCACAGTACTTTCGATATTTTTTTTCTATTTGCTATAATACAAATTCGTTTATACTTAATTAAAATAATCAACTTACATTTTAAAAAGTACTCGAAAATATGCATCATGATGCATTAAAATAGAGAAAAGAACTCATTCATAAGCTATACCTGATCCTAAAAATATTGAAACCCCACCTAAACATAAAACATAAGTGTAAATTATCAAATACAGTGCTTTTCAATACAATGCTCTATCTAAACTATATTTTCGAAGCTCGCGGAATATTATAACGTCGAAACAAAAGGTATGATGATACTCATAGTGTGGTTCAAAAATTCCGAGATGCAGCGATATTTTTAATCTAACGATTTAATAGAAGCTGATTTTCAAATGTATAACTGATGTTATGTATCAATTCCAGAAACAGCCACCAGCTGTTGCGACAGTGGTGCTTGATGCCTCGGTAACCTTAAAATACACCATTCAAACGGAAAAGCATGACAACCGATTACAGAGGATAATCATTGCTCGTGATAATATCTTTCAATCTTCCATAACCTATTAATAAAATGCATAAACACCCAAGTTCGTAAAGGAAAGCGTGACAAAATTAACAACAATTTAGAACTTCTGATATTAACTACATTTAAGTAAATTTAAAAAGATTTTTATATTTAGAAAGGAAGTTGATTTTTACTGTTTTTAAATAATTAATTATCTTAACAAAGTAATCATAAGAGGAATCGCAAAGATATGTTACCATTACCTTAACAAACAAAATTTTAAGCACTCAATTCCATAAAGGAAAGGCATAAAATATTTTCTTTAGTAGAATATCGAAATTTTATTTTCAACTGAAAACCGACTAATTGAAAAAAACTTATAGTTGGAGAAAAAAATAACTGATTTCAATTCCTTTTAAATAAACAATTATCCTATAAAATAAACTACAATGTGGACCCTTTAGATAAATCACTATTGTTTTATGAGATAAAGTTCTGAAAATAAAATTCCTTAAAGATAAATTTTAAAATGTCTGCTTCAGTAACAATTTTGAATTTCAGATTTTGACCATGGATTTGGGTAGATAGAGGTTTTTGTAAAATATGAAAAGATGGCCGAAAAGCCCATCATGCATAATTTTAAAACATTTGAATTTTCAGAAACATGTTTTGATTTGTTTACTATAGGAGAAAAGGATATCTATCAACATATACGAAGGATCTCGACTTACAAATGGCAATTTTTTAAAGGAAAATGTTAAACAAGAACAATAATATAAACTTGAAAATTTAATAGCACACCATTTTTACCCACAATTTTAATATATATATTCCTTTTTACTTTTGAAATGTTGCTTTTTATTGGATTTTTAAAATAGAACACAATATCATGCTTTTGGAGGCTCCGAAGCCTGAACGGTGATCGGCGGACGTAACTCGCTCGCCCCCTAGTAGGATAAAAATAACTTCTTTTAGAAATACCTGCGAAAATAATTAAATCTATATTGAATTCAAAAAGCAATTTAGTTTTTTATATAACTTTTAAATGTATAATTAAACTATGCATACACAATGAGTTATTAAAATTTGGTAAATTATTTATTATTAGATTTATGCGAAGGCATCCAATGCTTCAACGGAGGCACATGCAACAAGGAAAAAGGCACATGTGACTGCACCACTGGTTACACAGGAGATAACTGCAAAGAACGTATGTAAATGTTTAATGTTATGTTAAATATTATATTTATCTAAGAGGTATTTGAATGAGTCTGTAAGTACTTTAAAATATAGATTTTGCTTTCAGAAAAATGATTATAATGTCCTTTCTACTTCACTGATACCTAAGTTTTTTTTAAGTATTTTAAAATAATATTAGTTGAGTGTTAGAGATCTAATCAAACACACACATTAAGAGTCCACTAGACACGCTCAAAAAGATCCTGGATGATAATGTTCAGTCTAAGAGGGTGTTATTTTCAAATATCTCGCTCGAATTTCAATATTTTTATCTGATGTTTGTGCATAGGATAGATAAGGACGATCTACAACCGGGCTAGTGTTTAGTTTTTCGATTTTGGTTATATATTTTTTATATTATGATGGTTACAATTTCACAACTGGTTTGAACTGGCTCCGAAATTCAAAGCAATGTTTAAAAAAAAAATCCAAACCAAAACCGAAAAACTAAAAATTATCCCGGTTTTAAATTGTCCTCAGCTATCCTATAAAAAAAAAAAAAAAAAAAAAAAAATCTAAAAATATTAAAATATGTGCAAAATATTTGAAGTAACGCTTCCATAGACTTAAGATTATCATCCGGGTCTTTTTAAACGAGTGGTCTCTTAGTGTTTGGGAAATTAATGTCAGAAATTAAGTTCTATCTGCAAATCGATTGGAACATAATGAAAAGAAGAACTCGTTTACGGACATGTCATTAGGGGGAGAAAGATTTACACAAAACAGAACAAACGCAAGAAAGTTGAGTTTCTGAGGTGATCAATCCTTGTCCCCCCCCCCCTCCCCCGTATGCATACTCGCGTTAATCTTTCCTAATGAAACTGCTCTCTTCTGTCACAAAATATTTTATCTCAGAATTATTTTAACAACTGATTTATGAAATTTCCAATCATTTTTTTCATTTTGAAACTTCTGAGAAATGTATGAAGAATAATACAGAGTTGTAGATCGGAAACTTTTTTCAATTGCATTATTCTAAAAGCAAATTCTTAAATTGTAATTCTTAAAAAAAAAAAAAGCGTAGATGACGTTTTTAAAATAATTCAAAAATTTTATGAAGTAAATAAAAATACTTAAAAAGAATATCAACGATTAAAAAATATTTTTTGAATAGACATGAAAATAAAAATAGCATGGTTACTAAATGGTGTACAAAAGGTTTCAAATTTCAACACTTCACTGCTAGATTTTTTCTACTTTTATGGAAAAAAAATATATATGAAATACATATATCGGTATAATAATAAGAAAAATACGTGTGGCACTCGGGGACTGCCGCAGTAAAGCTATTGCATAGCATTTTGTATCAACTTATGCAATTATAATTATTTATTTATTTTTTATTTATGCAGTTTTTTATTGTCTTTGATATTAATTTAAGTTATACTTTTTGAGTGTGATGACCGATAACAAAACATTTTTTTTCTTTCCTAATGAAACTGCTCTCTTCTGTCACAAAATATTTTATCTCAGAATTATTTTAACAACTGACTTATGAAATTTCTAATCATTTTTTTTTTCATTTTGAAACTTATGAGAAATGTATAAGGTTGCAAATTTTAACATTTCACTGCTATATTTTTTCTACTTTTATGGAAAAAAAATATTTGAAATCCATATATCGGTATAATAATAGAAAAAATAGTAAAGAAGAAAATATATATACATTTTCAAATTTTAGCTAATATTTGAAATTTTATAGTACCCTATATATAGAATTAGAGTTTTTACATATTGTATTGTTATATTTTGCAACTAAATCAACTTAAATTAATTCATTTTATTTTCTTAATACTATGCAACTTTTTTCCTTACCTTTAAGTATTCAGTAAAAATAATGAAAGTAAAGTTTGCTTGGTCGAATTTGTTTTTGTTTTTCCGATGAACAAATTTTAATTTTTTTCTCAAATGCAGCCTTCTGAAATGGGCAAAATAAGTCTTATTCCATTTTTTGGACTGTTCTTGATCAAAGATGCAGATCATATTGGCCAGATTCATTGTACATAATGAGAATTAAAATTTATTTTTGGTATGTGCCGGGGGAGCTTGGGTGGCCCAGTATCCCCCTAAATTATTTTGAGCCCCCCCCCCCCCCCTGGAAAAGATTCCAAAGTCAAGAAATGAATTTCAGTTTCAAAAATTCAGATGAAATTCTGTTCAAAAATCTAATTTAGTTTTGAAACCCTTTCGCAGTTTTGCAGAGTTACTAAATTGTATCTAAAATAAGTGTTTCAACACTCGCTCATACTATTTGCACATATGAAGTTAACATGATGTTTAATATTGCACCAGTTATACACTTAAAACTTTCTTCCTCATATACTTTTCTTAGCATAAAATGAAGTTAATACACAGTTTAATAAGAAACTTAGTACCTACAATGTGAAGATGCACTCATTTATCTTTCTCCGTCAGAAAGAGAGGGAAAAAAAATATAAGTCCCCCCCTGCATTTTTTTAGCCCCCTCCCTTGTTGTTCGCTTCAAGCTACGGCTCTGACGTGCCACATGCGGCACACGGTGCAGTGAAGGGTTAAAATCTACACAAACATTAAAATGAATTTACAAAATCCAACGTTTCGATCTTCGTCTGAGAACTTCATCAGGAAATTAGCTTCATTGCTTCCAAACAGAATAAAACCACCTTGAAATTCAAAAGTTCAATATATTTCTTAAATTTACTTTAATGTTTGTATAGTTTTTAAATTTTGCAACATGTTATACATCATTTAGTAACCATGTAATTTTTATTTTCAAGTCTATTTGTAACGTTTCATGGGGTGAAATTCTATTTCTCTACCGGTATTTTGCAGAGTTACAGAATTGTATCTAAAATAAGTGTTTCAACACTCGCTCATACTATTTGCACACTTGAAGTTAACATGATGTTTAATATTGCACCAGTTATACAATTAAAACTTTCTTCCTCATATATTTTTCTTAGCATAAAATGAAGCTAATACACAGTTTAATAAGAAAATTTGTACCTACAATGTGAACATGCACAAATTTATCTTTCTCTGTTAGAGAGAGATAAAAAAAATTATGAGCCTCTCCTCTCCCCCCCCCCCCTTGTTTTAGGTAGATTTCGTTTGAAATATTACCTATTGCGGTCGCTCCAATGTTGGAATTTCTGAAAATTTTTTGCAGATCTACGCCGATCGTGACCTCTAGACCCCAAAACTACCATTGGCAAAAAGTTTATATCTATCTATCTATCTATCTATCTATCTATCTATATATATATATATCTCATTTTTTTATGGACACGATAACTTCTATAGTTCTGCTCCAATCTCTTCCAAACTGATACATAAAATCAAGGGGTCTAAATTCTCGGCTAAGTTCGTTAATGTGTTAAATCGGCCCAAGGGGGTGGAAATAGGGAGGTTTTTTGTGAAAACCGAAAAAACGCCATAACTTTTTAATTAAAATAGATATCGAATCGGTTTAAAGTTTATATTACTTCTTAAAAATGGGCCAAAATTTTATGCATGACAGAATTTTGATAAATTTAGAAATGGGCTCAAGAGGCGAAAAAAAACATGGTTTTTGGGAGAAAAAAACTGATAATTTCGTCAATTCTCAAGATATCAAATCCAAATAAATTTTGTGTAAACGCTTTCAACATTATCTAAAACTTTTATACTTACAAGTTTTTGATAGGACTAGTTCTTCTCGATAAAAAAATTAAAAACGAAACCAAAAGGGGGGGGGGTGAAAAAAGACAAAAATGCATAACTTCGTCAATTTTTAAACTATCACATCTATATAAATTCATTTAAATTTTTTTTTAATATTATCTACAACTTTTGTATTGACAAGTTTTTCATAAGACCAATTCGTATAGCAAAAATAAATTAAGTAAAAAATAGGAGTATCAGAAAAAATCTCAAATCCAAACTGCTTATATTCGGACTCATTTTTAAATTCATTTTTGATTTTAAACGCACCCAAATGGCAGATCCTCTTATTTAAGAACTATATAATGTGATGCATTGGTCAGATTTTTGATAAAGACAGAATATATTTCAAAAAAGCTTGCCAAAAAAGGTATTTTGAACAGAATTTCCCGAATTGATCGAAAATTTGAGGACGTATTCAATTAACAAATTGCGTTTTTTCTGACTCATTTTTAAATCCATTTTTGCTATCAAACGCATCCAGTTCTCTCCAGTTCCTCTTTTTTAGAAACTGCATAATGTGACGCATTGGTCAGGTTTTTGATAAAGTCAGAATATATTTCTAAAAAGGCTTCCAAAAAAGAGTATTTGAACAAAATTTCCCGAAATAGTCGTGATTGAAAACTTGAGGAAGTATTCGAATAACAAAGTGCGTTTTTTTTGTGACTCATTTTTAAATTCAGTTTTGTTCTCAAACGCACCCAAATGGCAGATCCTCTTATTTAAGAACTATATAATGTGATGCATTGGTCAGATTTTTGATAAAGACAGATTATATTTCAAAAAAGCTTGCCAAAAAAGGTATTTTGAACAGAATTTCCCGAATTGATCGAAAATTTGAGGACGTATTCAATTAACAAATTGCGTTTTTTCTGACTCATTTTTAAATCCATTTTTGCTATCAAACGCATCCAGTTTTCTCCAGTTCCTCTTTTTTAGAAACTGCAAAATGTGACGCATTGGTCAGGTTTTTGATAAAGTCAGAATATATTTCTAAAAAGGCTTCCAAAAAAGAGTATTTGAACAAAATTTCCCGAAATAGTCGTGATTGAAAACTTGAGGAAGTATTCGAATAACAAAGTGCGTTTTTTTGTGACTCATTTTTAAATTCAGTTTTGTTCTCAAACGCATCCAATTGAGAGGTTCTCTTATTTAAGAGCTATATAATGTGCCGTATTGATCAATTTTTTGATAAAAGCTGAATATGTTTTTAAAAAATGCTGTCAAAGTGGGCACTTCGCACAAAATTTCCCGAAGTGATCATGATTAAAAATATAGGTTGTATTCAAATAACAAATTGCGTTTTTTCTGACTCATTTTTAAATCCATTTTTGCTTTCAAACGCATTCAATTTACAGTTTTTTGTTATTTACGAACTATATAATGTATCGTATTAGTCGATTTTTTAAATAAAGTCAGAATATATTTCAAAATATGTCGTCAAAATGGGCATTTGAGCCGAATTTATCTTAAGATGTTTCTTATAAAACAAGTTCTTAAAGAAAAATAAAATAAATTTTTTTTCAAAAGAGGCCAAATAAAGTTGTTAAACTAGGTTTATCTGTAATGAAATTTTATTTTTTGTTGTTGAAATGTGCACACTTCGAAATCTACCTCCGCCTATAGGCCAAGCCGACAGGGATTTTTTTTTTAATTCAAGCTACGGCTCTGATTTGCCACATGCGGCACACGGTGAAGTGAAGGGTTAAAGTCTACACAAGCATTAAAGTAAATTTACGAAATCCAACGTTTTGATCTTCGTCTGAGAACTTCATCAGGAAATTAGTTTCATATTGCTTCCAAACAGAGTAAAACCACCTTGAAATTCAAAAGTTCATTATATTTCTTAAATTTACTGTAATGTTTGTACAGTTTTTAAATTTTGCAACATTTTATACATCATTTAGTAATCATGTTATTTTTATTTTCAAGTCTACTTGTAACATTTCATGGGGTGAAATTCTATTTCTCTACCGGTATTTTTCGATTTCAGCATATCTTTCAAACTTCATTGTACTTACGCATAGGTTTAATATGACGGTATGTTATATTTTTTCGTGACATTGAAAATATACATTGCACAATGAGATTTTAATTTAATTATCATATAGCACGATAGTGCTGTATAGTAGAGCTCAGATGCATCTTTAATGTTAAAGTCTAAAGTTTGCATCTTAATAACTTTGGAAGTAATTATCGGATCGCAACGAAATTGAAAAGGGGCAGTGTCCTACTCTCGATCTCAAAGTTTACAAAAATTCATCCAGAACCACAGATTAGTTTCGGTGATCCAGAACCCCTATTTTGGCACTTTTTGCTCGTGAAACAACAAAAAAAGACAAACTCAGTTATAAGCCGAATCAGGAAACATTGGGCGTTCGAAAACTTTTAATTTAGGGATGTGACTTTCGAAGGTCTAGTAAAAAAATACCAAAAATTAAGGAAATGGCACCCATTTAAAATTTACATAACGCTATACGTTCCATAATTTTACATTATAGAAATCTCTCCTTTTTAATTGCTAATTTAATCATTTTCTACGAGAATTGATGTCATTCGAAAAAGAAAATTCATATTTTTCATAAACATATATATAAACTACAACTAAATATGTGTTAAAACAACATCGCACTTTTATTTGAGTTTTTTCGATGTCCAAACAGTTACTACAATACAGATATTTAAATTAAACAAGTAAGAAAAATCATGCGTTAAGCATAGATTATGAAGCACTTTCCAACACTTAATGAAATCTTTAACAAAATATTATTATTTAGGGAAATAATAGTGTATAGCCAAATATACCCAAATATGTATTCCAGTACATTAGAACAGCCCTGTATTGCATATGTCAGTTCATATAATGGGAAAATTTAGCTTAGCAAGAAACTACCCAGTAGCTTGAAATTTCTTTTTCAGCAACTCATACTATTAGATGGAAACATACTTGAATACTTTTGTTCAGCCCTGTAGTTTACATTGTAATTTTATTACACGTCAGAATTCGGCTAAAATTTATTGTAAACTAAAACACTTTTAAAACAACTGAAATCACATTCTCATAAATCATCATTCATAGGCGTCCATGTACCGAATTCTTTGCGTGGCCCTGTATATCCCTTTATCTATATTCTGCAAACATTTTTCAGTAAATTGAATGCAGCTCAGCGTAAAAATGCATAGCTTATTTAAGAACCACGTTTAAATATTTTACGCTCATATTCAGTAACGTTGGTTAGCTCTTTTGGGTAGCCCTGTATATCAACTATAACATTTATACACACCATATAATGTGCATATATTTAACGAAATATAAACGCGAAGATCATAATTAAAATGCATTCCATCCCTCCATCAGCCATCATCAGACACATATACGGTACTCCGGAAAGAATATACTATTTGAAATCTTTTGTATGGCCCTATAAATGCTATGTACTTCATATTATGCAAGACAGTAGCGTGTAATTTATATTAAGCTTCAGTGACATATATCAATTTTATTATACATGAAAAAGCTTAAAATATTTAAAATATGTCACACAATTCCCCCTTTAACCATTATCTAAAGAAATTCTTTTGTGTGGCCCTGTAAATGAATAATAGCTACATTTTCACATTATATTTTATAGAATGCATATTTTAATATGTTTGACAGGGTATAACATCTTTAAAATTCCTTTGAAACGATTTTTTTTCCATAGGTCGTAATGTAATAGGAAACTTTTGATTCGCCCTGTAGATAAACTATTCATGGTAGAAACTTCATTTTCGATAGGACTTGTGCTAGGGTAAACGCTAATAACGTCCTAAAATTTCATGGAAATCCGAGTATATTAACGATTTTTCCCCATAGGCCGTAATGTAATAGGAAACTTTTGATTCTCTCTGTAGATAAACTAATCATGGTAGATACTTCATTTTCAATAGGGTTTGTGCTAGGGTAAACCGCAATAACGTGTAAAAATTTCATAGCAATCCGAGTATATTTACGGGAGTTAGAGCGCGGACAGACGGACAGAAGGATAGACGGCCATCCGGCCAGACGGACAGACAAACCGAATGCATAAGCACTTTTCAACTTTGTTGGAAAGTGCTAAAAAGATAATTTTGAAAAAAAAAATTCTTCTATATTTATAAAAATAACGATTTGAAAATGAAACTATGAAAATCTGTGTCTGAAATGAAAATCTATGAAAATCTGACCTATGGTCATAAGAAAATCTGTGTTGGTACCGAGAAAGTGCAGTGTGACTACCATCTGGGAGAGGGCGGTTCTGTCGCCAAATTTGGCGCCCAAAATTACTCTCCAAAATTAAAGCCAACTTTGCTATATTTCTGGAATTTCGCCAAACTAATATGTCTACTAATAGCTTTAAACTAATACTAATAACAGTTTTGGTTTGTTAGTTGAAGGTGATTAATAAAGTTCCTGAAAGGATCTGAAAATGCCATGAAATCATATGAAAAACTGGTGAAACCAGAGAGAAAAGTAGAGCTCGATCTAAAAACATTTTAAATTACATTTAAAATTCGCAAATAGTTTCAATCTAAAAAAATGCATAGAAAAGTAATGGAACCAGATTATCTGTAAAGCTCATGAAATTACTCAAATTTTTGTTGATAGTTGAAAATGTGGACTGAGCTTTACTGGTGCATTAAAATTAATCAAGGGTAAAGAGGCATTTTTTACACGTTCCATATTGAAATCATACATAACTAGTTTAAAAACTTGGGTTCGTAACTATAGGTTGCTGAATGATTTGGTAAAAAACGAGAATCTGACGAATCGTTCAATACAAAGTGTGGAGTAAACTCTATTCTTTATTCTATATCTTCCAGAAGTCTTTCATAAATTGAAGTTCAAAGGTCCAAGTATATCTGAAACCTGATCATTTACGATTTAACAGTATACTAAATATTTGTATTCATATACAAAATAGTTATCTACATCAATTCCTCATGTGCAGCTGAGCTTCACATGATACAACATTCGATTTATTACTTTGCCTAGTAAAGCCATTTTGTGTGGATAGTATGATTCTGCATATAAGGCACCAGGAAAGCTCACTCCACATTTTCAGCTATCAACAAAAATTTGGGTAATTTCATGAGCTTTACAGATAATCTGGTTCCACAGTGTAAAAAAAAAATTCTGTAAGGTTACTAAGAATTTTCTTGGAAACTGGGATGCCTAGAACTTTTTATGTAACCGCAACCAAAGAAAATCACGTAAAATTACTAAAGTTTCTTTAGTAACTGTTACTAAATATTGTTTAGTAAACGTACTAACGATTTGTTAGGGAGGTTTCCAAAGAAACTTCTGTAAGTTTTCTAAATATTGTTTAGTAAACTTACTAACGATCGTTTAAGGAGTTTAGTAAATAATGTTTAGTAAATTTACCAATGATTATATTGTAAACGTAGTAAGGATTTTTTAGGGAGCTTTCCAAAAAACTCTTTGTAAACTTACTATAGATTGTTTAGTAGATTTACTTAGGATTTTTAAAGGAGTTTCTCAAATTAGTTTTTGTAAAGGTACTAAATATTGTTTAGTATACTTACTAGTGATTTTTTCGAGAGTTTACCAAATACTTTTTTGTAAATATACTAAAGATTATTTAGTAAACGTGCTAACTATTTTGAAGGGTGTTTTCTAAAAAATATTTTGTAGGTTTTCTAATGATTTTTAGTACACTTACAAGGGATTCTTTTTTGTACAGTTGCTAAGAAATTTTGTGAGTTTGTGAAGGACTTTAAAGTACATTTAATATTTTATTTAGTAATGCACCCTAAGTGTTTTATGTACTTTATCAAGTATCCTTAATAAAATTTGCATTTTTTGGATAAAATAGATAAAATACTTAGTATGCATTAATAATAATAATAATAATAATAATAATAATTATAAATGCATTATAAAATCCTTTACAAATCCACAAAAAATTCTAAGCAAATATACTAAAAAATCCCTTGTAACTGTACTAAAAATCATTAGAAATATAACTTTATTAAGGTACAGAGAAAAAAATTACAAAAAATTATTACATATTGTATCTAAAACATTTTTTGTATTATCGCCAAAAAGTTCTTTACAACAGTAAAAGAGTTAATGCAGTAAATTTGCTAATGTTTTCTTATCATTGATTCCAAAATATTTACACTTACCAAAAAATATTTGTAACTATAAAATTTTTGCAGTAGTATTACTAATAGTTTTTCAGCAGTATTCCAAAAATATTTTAAGTAATTGTTTTTTGTATTCTAATACTTATATTAATTGGAGTTGTTATGGTATTTTTTCAATATTAAGTGGAATTTTTATAGTTTTAAATACCCACAGTGGAGTTTTCCTCATGTATCAAAATATTTTTTTTTAAATAAGCAATATGGCCTGACATGTGTTCAGTAATATCACAGCAATTGCCGTAAGTATTTGTATGTTAGGCATGGGAAAACTCACTGAAGTTTCACTGTAGATATTTAAATAGATACAAATTCATTTTTTATATTAAATGAGCATTGTAATAAGAGTAAATGAGCAGATAATCTGAAAGAGATTTTACGATTTTCAGTTAAACTAAAAAAAGTCAGTAAAAACAATGTAAATAAAATATAAGTAGTAAGTTTATAAAATATGCCTAAATTAAAAAAATATATATACTGATGTAGTTGAGACAAATTAAATTTACAATTTTAAAAGACAATATTCTATTTGTATAAGTAAGCACTGTGCATCATCTAATCCAATTTATGATTTGAAAACCTGTGTATTATGAGAAACAGTGGTATCCATAGAAATGGAAATACATCCATAGAAATGGAAATACAGTAGTCTTGTTCAATTTTGTTAAATTATTTTGTTCAATTCCAAGGTCATGAGAATTTCATTAACGAGTGTCTTATGGTACATATATTTGAAACACTATAAAATAACTCGTTCAATAGCTAAAAAAATGTAAAATCTGTAAAAATGTCTTTACCTGAATGCGATATTTAAGAAAATATCTTTTTTTAACCCATTATATTTTTTGCTGAATATTCCGTATACTTGTCACTAATCACTAGGAACTTTCTTTCTTTTATTTATTTATTTTATTGTCTTTTTCCTCGATTTTCTCATTACAAATTTCTTGCACTGTCTACATTTAATACACTAGACATTTTCTAATAATTTTTTTTTTTGCTTTAGAGTTATGTTTAATATTGAAATAGTGAAAAGGAAAATTTAATTATTCATAGGACCACAATTTTAAAACTCTCAACTGGCTTAAAGACCCGGAAGAATGGATCTAAATGCATGAATTTAGTAGGATTCAATTGTGGTTAATTCAGGTCTGGAATTAGAATTTCTAACTCAAAAAACTGCATATAACAGATGATGTACACACATTAACATATGTACGCAAAAATCCATATTAAGCATATCAACAGTCATTATGGGCAGGTTTCACATTTTTTTTTTGTTGTTCTTATCAATATGCTATAAGCACTAGAGATGGCTAAGAAGACTTTTCTAAAAGCAGAAAACATATGGAAATAAGAATTAAAACAAATAGAAATGTATATAATGCTTTGGAAAATATTATGAATAGTCATTTTTATTATAAATGTGATATGCATACATGTACATCCAATAAATGCGATGTGATTAAATGACATAATACAATGAAATATGAATAAATTTCATTTCCAAATAACGATTTATTACATTCTACACAATAAAAATAATTAACATATATACATGTTTAATGTGACTCATGTTTTACAAATATTACATAACTAGAGTTTATGCAAATACCTATGAAAATCATACTTATTGATAGTATTTTTGGAAACATATTTTCTTCAAATATCAATAATCACACTTACATGCTTGTTAAGATAGTGTTAGAAAATGATTGATAAACGGATTTTATTTTTAAATATTTGAAAATTTCAGGGCTGTAGAACATATTAGAAGGTCCGATTGAGGTATGGGGAGGAATTTTTCTCATAGACAATGGTTCCTTTTCCTCATGTGACTTTATCAGTTTTTAACTGTCAGGGATGCTCGCTCTGTTTTTAAATTGAACTTCAGTTTTCTCATTCATCTATAAAAGAAAGTTATTTGTTAACATGAAAAGTAAAGAAACATTTAATAAAATTTATAATGAATTTCATATTATAAAAAAATCTACATTCACCTTCGTATTGAAGAAATGAATTTTACAAATACTTCAAAATTATAAAAAAGGTACATGCATATAATATACTGACACACAAACATTAAATACAATAAACCCAACTAGAGTGAAAAATTAGCCAGAGACAAGAATCGAACCCGATACCAAGCATTCCAGGTTGTTGCTCTATCCACTAAGCTATTTCAGCTGATGGCCGAGTCTGCAGTTTCTCACTAATAAACGAAGTTGGATAAAGCTATCTTCCATAATTTAGACAGCCTAGGATGACGGTACAACTTGCAGACTCCGTGGATAGAGCAACAGCTTGAATGCTGTGGTCCTGGGTTCGATTCCTGGCTCTGGTTAATTTTTCACTTCAGTTGGGTTTATTGTATTTAATGTTTGTATGTCAGTATATTATTTGTATGTACCTTTATCCATTATTGTACATCCTCCAAAACCAATTGGCGGCACAAGCTGTATAAAAAAATATCTTTCATTAGATTTAATTTTCACAAAACAGAATTTAACATAAAATAATTGTTGTAATTTACAATAAACCCTACAAACGATAATATCACACTGTATCTGCCATTTTTTTTCTACCACATTATTGAAAATTAAATATGAATTTTCATTATAAAAACCCATTCCTCCCTTACGTGAGGGAGGGATAGGACTTTCTTATTAAATTAATTTATTTATTAGTCTAAAATTTTATTTAGAATCAACAAATTTATAATTTTAAAGTGTGTTAAAATGTTTAAAAATGTTATTCTGGAATTTTCCACTTTATATTTGCGAAACATAATCTGTAAAAATATTTTTGTAAAAATTGTTCCATCTTTCGTATCCCCCCTACACTTAATTTTATACACTATAGTTTTGAAATTTTAATATTATATGCTAACTTTTTTAGCCAACAATTTAATATTTGTTTGGTTCATGTATAAGCGGATTTTAAGGTGAAAAAATCTATTTCGAAAAGCAAAATAACTAACTCAAGATTTTGATGTAAAAACAAATCTATTATCAAGTGCAAACATCTGTGCATAACACGACATCCTCTTGCGAATGGTAACAATTTGAAATGAAATACTTGATTTGCAATTTTTACTACTGCTAAATTTTTAAACGTCTAAACATCGCACACCTTCAATTTTTAGAACGTCATATGGAAACAATCCATTTTAAAATTATATTTGTTCATAAACTATTTTAAATGGCCGGTATATTATGTTTTTTAAATAATTTTGAAGTACTATTCTTCGTAATTTATCTTATCACGTGCCGGCTTTAGTATATAAACATTTTGTGCATAAAACAACAAAATTTCATCAATATTTATTTTTGACTAATTTTCCATAACGAAATTAATATTTCCTGTATGAATAATTCCATTAATAATATTAAAAACAAACAAATTTAACACATTTGTGATCGAACAATTTAATTTTTTTAGGCAGAAAAATAGAAAAAAAATTATTCAAATGTAATTTATTTGAAAAGTTCATTTGAGTTCACTGATCATACATGGTTTTAAAAACAAACTTGAAAAGATAAATCGAAAAAATATATTCCATGCTATCTCTTGCTCTTAAAACTAAGGTTTCATCATCATTTTCTTACGGCTAATATTCCCTAAAAAGAGATAAAACTTCCTCTAAAATTAATTAAAAAATATAAATAAATCAAAATTTAACAGACATATAATTGAGCTACGCGTTGAAATCTATGAAATTATCAGAATATAAAAGATGTACCAAGCAGTGTGGAATTCGGACACTTTTCTCCGAGAAGGACTCCTGTGGTTCTGGGGGGGGGGGGGGAGGGATATTTCATTGCTCTGGGGGGAATGTCTCCCCCGGGCCAGCCCCTGAATTCAACACTGGTACCAAGTATACAAATCTTGGGTTGAGGGAAGATTTCAAGTCTTTAACTGCTGTTATAATAAAGTATTAAATAAAGAAGTAAAAAGATGAAGACATTTAAAAAAATTAAATTTTGCGAGTACAAATAGGAGACAAAGATAACCATATTTTATTTGCTATTGAAAGGAAGGGGAGGGGGTTACCAAACGACTGATAATCTACAATATTAAAGATTTACAAATAGTGCACAGGAATGAAAAGTAAACAAGTTAAGAGTTCTTCATCGATTATTTTTTGTTACAATAAAGTAACAAATAAATCAAGAAAAGATTTTTAAAAAGCAATAGATTATTAAGATTTTAAACTTTAGATATTAAAGGGCCAAAAAGATAAGCTTTTTTTTTAAGAAGAGGGGAGATTTATTAGATAACTTATTTACATTACTAAAAATTTACAAATATACATAAAATACTAATAGCCCAGTGGTTAGTTGGTAGAATTCGTTATTAACACGTTCGCTGCCGCTTACATGTGATGATAGTTAATGCCGCGCTGTAGAGTGGGTTTTTCCCAGAAGCCGATTTCCTTTTTATAACAAAGAATCAGTGAAAGATTTTCCCGCGCAAGCGCGTGACTGGCTATTGACAACACCCCACGCTTTTGCGTGCAGCGAATGCGTTAAGGGGAAAGAGGAAATTGGTTTAATCATTTCAGTTTATGCCTACAATGAATATATTAATTTTATTTCTCTCACTAGGCGAGCGTTAGAAAATACATATAGATATAAAATAAAAAAATAATTTAAATAAAACTCTTTTATTTAAAATAAAAAATTAAAATAAAACTCTTTTTTAATACCATAATAATATCTCAAAAGTAACTAACTATCAAAAACATTAAAACAAATGTTGTAGAGCTTTTTCCTTAACAGCTAGTAGCGGTGTCAAAGACCGCTGAATTTTTTCAAGTTTCAGAGATTAATTCGTAACTTTCAGCGTAACTATACATACGGATCAAATTTTGTTTCGTTTGGAATCTTATTACTATGCTAGAGAGTTTTAAATAGCTGAATTTTATTGATAATAGTCCTGTATATAAAGTTTTATAAAAAAAATAGTATTCTGAGAGTTATTTTAATATTTTATTCATCTTTAAATTAATCTGCCTGACAGACTACTCACAGTAGTTTTGTCACAGCAGTTAAGGGTTAAAGTTCTGAATAAAATGAGCGCCTACAATTAAAATTTTTGTTGGACATTAAATCTCACTGTTCTGTTTAAGAATTTTAGCTTAGTAGTCAGAGATAAAACTCAAAATTAATTAGGAGAAAACTAAGTTGTTTTAATTCCTCCAGTTTAAGTCTAGAATTACCCCTCCTCCTTCGAGGTCAACGTTATAGAAAATAGGTACACATTTATAGCCGAAAAACCACTTAAAAAATATCTTAGTAATATCCAAAAAGAACTGATTCTATCAAAAACAAACATTGTCAAGACAGATGTCTTAGAATTTGAAATTAAAAATAAAACGAGTACCCATATTCATATTTTTGTCGAATTCTATTTCAAAATTTTGCTTTAATTGCTAACAAAATAGTGATGCAAGGAAAGACCAAATTATAAATCCGCCCAGCCTCTATTTGTTTTACATGTTTTAAGTTGTTAAAGCCTTTACGTCAAGGGCGCTCATATGATTAATTTTAGGGGGTGGCTGAGGAAAATATCAATTCCCCCCAAAGCTGTCACATATTTAAGGTACTTTGCATGTTTTCACGACTTTTGAGTTTTCCACCCGATTTTTTGACGAAATATGCGTTTTTCGCGAACCTTTTAAGAAAGATGTGCTTTTTTTCTACGAATTTTTGATGAAATTTATTATTCTTTCCCAACTGTTTGACAAAAATTGCTTTTTATGCAATTTTTTGGTGAAATTTGCGATTTTTTTCGTGATTTTTGAACAAAATTGGCGTTTTTCGCGATACTTTTGCGAAGTTTGTTTTTTTTCCACGATTTTCGGTTTTTTCTATGCTTTTTGAATGAAATCAGAGATCTTTTTTACGATTCTTTGAGAAAATTAGACATCTTTTCGCGATTCTTTGACGAAATTTGTGTTTTTTCCTTAATTCTTTGATGAAATGTGTCTGTCTCTCTCTCTTATTTGACAACATTTGCGTTCATTTGCATCTCTTTGGCAAAATTCCCATTTTACCTGTGATAATTGATCAAAATTTGCACTTTTTTGTGATCCTCACTGGCATGGGTGTACTAAATGACCTTTTTGCAGTGAAATTTTTTGGCGGAAATGGGGAAAGTAGCTTCTTGCTTTTTCACAAATCAAGCCATTTTCTTGTCTCTAACTCCAAATTCACAATTTTATAAAACTGAGATAATTCCTTGATTTGTTTTGGAAAAAACTTTTTTCCATATTTTTCATCAGGTAGGAATGAAGTAAAATCGCTTTGAATGACGTTTCATTTCGATTTTAAAAACCTTGACTCAACGGATATAATTAAAGAGTCTAAATATGAATAAAAAATGGTTATCTTTAATATTCCAGAGGAGTGGCCATATGACGGTTCCAACGATGAGATTATCTAGTAAACTATCTGCACATTTTGATTCCTTAAAATTGTAATTTTCTATTAGCTCCATGAAAAGTTCTGAAAAATTCTTCTCATTTTATTTTTGCAAAGGAAAAATTTCAATAAGTTTCTGTCGGTGTTAATAAACCGAATGCAAATGTTAATCTACAGAATGCAAGTTTACAACTGGCTCTAGATAAAAAGAATATGTAGAAACTCTTTTGAGGCATACAATAATCAGTACAGCAATAATCACTACGTTTCAGCATCTATATTAAAAACTTGTGAGCGTATTTCTTCTTTTATGTTCGTACAATTGTTTAGAGAGATTACGGAGATTTTCTTTGATAGTGGGAAAATGATTAGAAAAATGTGTATGGATTTATTACTTTTCTGACTACATTGTTTCACATACACCAGAAATACTTAAAAAAAAAAAAAAAAAAAAAAAAAAAAATCTAACAGTGCTTTCCCCAAAAAAACTTATCACTCGTTTTATTGCTTTGTGCTTCTTATCTCTAGAACTTGATGCAGATCATTTACAATTTACAACTAAATTCAAACAATGGTATGCCCAATATTTATTTTATTTATGAAAAGCAGAAATTCTTTTATGATATTTATAAGAATTATTAGATTTTAAGTCGACCAAAATTTTGTCTTGTTCTGCTGGACTTCAGATAAAATTTTCGATTTTGGGTTGTGCTACAATCAGGGCCCGACTAAGGATAGGGGAGCGGGCGGGCAAGCATCATTTGGGAAGGCCCCCTTCTGTCCATCCTTAGATTTTGCTTAATAATGTGGAAGTGGCTAATACTAAACTTCTTGCGTATTGTATGTACATCTAAATTTTATTCTCAGTGCAGTTCACATTTGTATACAGGGTATCACAAAAAGATAGTCAACTTTAAGAAAAAGTACTAGCAAAATAATTGTAAAAAAAAAAAAAAAAAAAAAATGATAGATTGGTTGACAGAAGTATCATTTTACATACTTTTTCCTTATCTACGTACGAAACATAAAATGGCTAAAAGATAATGTCCCAAATGGATCACAATTAACGATTTTAACTTGCCATTCTACAACGAAAATGTTAATAAAGAATTACTTTTGAAAACAATATAATACTAAGTCGTTATAATAAAACATTAATTATTAATTTTCTAATGTAGTGTGTTTTTCGCTTAGATGAATGAGGTACTGGAGGCAAAGAGAGGAAGGAGAACCACTCTTACCTTCCTAAATGTTTGAAAACATATGAAAATTGATCCTCTTTTGGCTAATTTTAATCATTTGGCACTTTTTTGTGAAAGTCCTAATTACTCTCATAAGGGGCTGCTAATGAGGGGGAGGGCCCTGGGGCGATTGCCCCGCATGCCCTGCATAAATCGGGTCTTGGTTACAATCTGACACATTCATGGTTCTCATCTTTATTAGATCGGGAAAAGGAATTTTCCAATTAAAAAATAGCGCTGTATCATTCACATCTTATTGTTAAATCTGCGTCTAATATCTCAGCGGTTTGTTCACGCAAAATCAGTTTTACTTATCAAAACGGGTCGTGTCTGTAACGAAAAATTTCCTGCAGAAAAAGTATTGTACTCTAGAATAAAAAAAAGTACACAGTAACACCTGCTAAAATAAAGATTGTATAAAAATACAATTTGTTTCCTATTTCACGTTTTTCCTCTTTGTAAAAAGCAAACTATTCGAGAAGACTAATTCAAGTCTTACCAAAACCAAATCTGTTTAAATCAGAATCTAGCTTTAAAAGAAATAAAATTCATTGTTACAATAAAATAAATTCCATACAATTATATCTCCTTAAACGGAAAACTGTTTAAAACGGAAATTCCTTACGATGCCTTCTTTACAGGATCAAGTTAGAATTTTCATATATTGGAACTGATTTATATTTTAATGTATGACAAAACCAAAATCTAGGGGGGGGGGGCTCAAGCCCTACCTTGCCCCCCCCCCATATGGGCGCCCATGCTTTACGATGTTGTTGTAGTTATGCTAGGGCTTTATTTTGTATATTTTGAGGTTTATATTTTAGTAATTATCGATTAAGTGGTGCATGAATGATAGCTGTTTTACATGTTCAACTGATATCACCAATCTTAAACCATCGTTTTAATTTTACGTTAATACTACAATACTTTATTTCAATATTTCGAAGATTTTACACTTTTATAAATTTAACCTGACAGAAATTGTCATATAACTACTGTGAAGCGGTCTCCATCGAAAGATGACAAAAAGGCGCGATAAACTTATAGGATGGAATTTTTGTACTAAACATCTTGTGCTCTTATAATAAAAATTCACCTATTCAAAAGTCTCTAATGATAGTATAAAAGTTTCAAATGAAAGAAAACTTCGGTAGTGTTTGTAGTTAGACTGTGAAAATTGGGGGAGGGGGGGGGGTCATCGGTGTATGAGATAAGTAACGTCAGTTAAATGTTAACTTAAAATGTGGTCGTATACTAATCGAAAATCTTTTTTTTAAAACCATCTTTGACCTTTAAGGAAAATATCGAAGGTTAGAATCGTGCTACTAATTGACTTTGAATTTTCTCTAGCGAAAAGGCTTTTGCACACTCATTTGTTTGCCCCTCCCCCCCCAAAAAAAAATCTCGCACTTTTTTTAAATTTACTTACTTATAAATAAATATGAACTGTTATTCACTCTGTATACACATATTTCAAATATCGGATATAATAAACAATGTTTACCCTCACTTACGAATCATTTTTAAAATAATAAAAAATGCAAATTTTAAGATATTGATAAATTCATAGAAGCAAAAGCTCTTCTGGCAGTAGGAGGAAACTTACTTCATTGCAAATTTATCTCGAATAGATTAAAACATATTCTAGCTTTTTCATAATTAGTTGTGACATTGGACTTTTTTTTCATAGCTATAACCCGTAATTATAAGGTTAACACATGAAAAATTCTTAATACATCCACCCTAAATAATAACTCAAAATCTTTAAAAAATACTTGTGCATAAAAATCAGAAGCACTTAGAACGGATAACCTCGTCTGTTGGGGTTTAAAGCTCTTGCTTAGTAATTTAGCTAAAACTGTGAAGTAGAATTGTAAAATTTCAGCAAAAATATTGACTATCGGTACTCATTTTATTCAGAATTTTAATCTCTATAACATTTGAATTGAGAATGCTTTTGATAAAAATAGTTTATTTAGATATTTTTATGATGATTAATAAAGGCGGTTTTTTTTTCGATTATATAAATCTATACACATTTTTCTAACGCTAACCTAATAAGGAAGGGAAAAACTTAGCATATTCATTCTAGACCTACAGGAATATAAACAATTTTCAACTTTCCCCTAATTGATTCTAATTTCGACCTCCCACCCTTCCACCACTGGGCTCTAAAGAGTTTTATACACTTTAAAATGCTATGCGTTTTTTATGAGGAGCGCTTAGAATATATAGCATAGAGCGCAATATGAAGGGGTGAGGGAGGAATGGGGAAATGGAAATTTCGAGCGGTGAGAAAAATCTTCTTTGGCAATTTATTGTGAAAATAAAATAACACATAGAGCATATTTTATTTATTTTAAATTTAAAAGTTTTACAGAGTTTTTAAACTTTAAGTTTTGTTACCGTATGGGATGGAGAAAATTCAAAAACAAAATTTTGAGGGTGAAATTCAGATGAAATTTTTAATGACATGAAAGTGATGTAATCAATTGCTAATTAAATTTAGGATTGATTATTCACTATAAAGTAACAAAGAGTAGAAAATAAATTTTAAAACACTTTAACCTCTTGTATTTTGGAGAAGGAGGCAAAAAGGATAAGGGACATTTCAGAAAAAGAGAAGGGTTGTTTGATTTGTTACATTAAACATTAGAAATTTCGCACTTGTAATAAACGTCCACGTATAAAATAGTTATCGGTGCGAATGTACTTTACTCTCCCTCTTGGCGCGATTTTTAAAAATTGCCAAATTGGCGCGTTTTTGCATCTTGTCTCCCGGAGCGTCTTTCTCCAAGGCTCGCCACACACTACAGAGACATACGTCAAAAATCGTGCAATATGACGCAATCAAACCGGTTTTTTCTCTCTTATCACTGTGAAATTGTCCATGTCATACGTTTTTTCTTTCAATGTTTGGCCTGCCACAGACCTGTCATACATTGAGCGAAAAAACATGACACACTGTTAAAAATTTGAAACTTTTGCTGCATCGTCACCGATTAAAAAAAAATTTCACAATAAATATATAAAACCATTGACTTTCTAATATACTAATAATAAATAATATACTAATAAATCTAATTTCGAATAATAAAACTTTATATGCACCACTTTCTAAAACAAACAAAATACAATAGCCATAAAAAAAATTCACTTACCTTTACTTATTTACGTTACGGAATCCTACAAAGAGGATACTTTATTTTATTTATAATTTATCGAAGAAAATACATCACGCGTTCCAAATTAAAAATCTATCCAACAAACTAAAAGAATTATTTCTGCTTCCAGATATCGTTTCATGCGGCAGACGATTCAGTAATTACAAAATTTGATGCAATGTTTTCATCTAATGTCCGGTATTCAGGCACATTTTGCGAATACAGAGATAACAAAACGAGATTGAACAATCAGAAAACGGCATTCAAAGTTTTTGCTTTTTTAAGTGAGCGAATTTTCTGATTGGTCAATTTCGTTTCGCTAACAGCACAAATCTATCCAGATTTCTGCTATGAAAAATACTTTTGTTCCTTAAAAAACTCAGCGTAAAAAACTATTTAAGCACTGTAAAAATTAAAAGAAATGAATTTTAAAAAGACACTGCGTACATTCAAGCGAATTATTTTAAATTGGGGAATTTCTTATTTGTGTATTTTACAGATATTATTTATATCAATAAACAGTCACAAAAATAATTATGTACTTATCAGCGCCGTGCGAAAAGGGGGGGGGGCGAAGATGGCAGTTTTACAGGCGCAGAAAATTATACTACCAACGTCATTTTTAGCTTGTCACAAGAAAAAGTTCGGGGAGGGGGCGCCGAATTGAGACTTTGACCCAGTCACAGTTTCCTCTTCGTACGCTTCGTTCCATACTTAAAAATTCGGGAAAAACAACTACTTACTAGAGATAAAAATTACAGAAAAGGAAATTTAAAATTTTGCTCCGTAAATTTGTACAAAGTTATATAAATTTTACAACTTACATTCATGAATTTTACAAATATTTTATTTGTAAAATTTAGTAAGGATATTTATCAAATAATATAATTTCTATATCATATAATTTCTATAATTTTAAACTGAAACATTATGACTGCATTAAAACAACAACAAAAAAAAAATCAGTGGATCCACAAAACTCGCTGTGCAGGAATCAGTAAAATGCATGAAACTCGTCGACGCCGCAATAACTAACGTGTGTATGAGCGCTTCGCGCACATTAAAACTAAAAAAACATCAGTGGATCCACGAAACTCGCTGTGCAGGAATCACTAAAATGTACGAAACTCGTCAACGCCGCAGTCACAAACATATGTATGAGCGCTTCGCGCCCATTAAAACTAAAAGAACATCAGTGCATCCACAAAACTCGCTGTGCAGGAATCACTAAAATGCACGAAACTCGTCAACGCCGCAGTCACAGACGTGTGTATGAGCGCTTCGCGCCCATTAAAACTAAAAAAACATCAGTGGATCCACGAAACTCGCTGTGTAGGAATCACTAAAATGCACGAAACTCGTCAACTCCGCAGTCACAGACGTGTGTATGAGCGCTTCGCGCCCATTAAAACTAAAAAAAACATCAGTGGATCCACGAAACTCGCTGTGTAGGAATCACTAAAATGTACGAAACTCGTCAACTCCGCAGTCACAGACGTGTGTATGAGCGCTTCGCGCCCATTAAAACTAAAAAAAACATCAGTGGATCCACGAAACTCGCTGTGCAGGAATCACTAAAATGCACGAAACTCGTCAACACCGCAGTCACAGACGTGTGTATGAGCGCTTCGCGCCCATAAAAACTAAAAAAAACATCAGTGGATCCACGAAACTCGCTGTGTAGGAATCACTAAAATGCACGAAACTCGTCAACACCGCAGTCACAGACGTGTGTATGAGCGCTTCGCGCCCATTAAAACTAAAAAAAACATCAGTGGATCCACGAAACTCGCTGTGTAGGAATCACTAAAATGCACGAAACTCGTCAACACCGCAGTCACAGACGTGTGTATGAGCGCTTCGCGCCCATTAAAACTAAAAAAACATCAGTGGATCCACGAAACTCGCTGTGCAGGAATCACTAAAATGCACGAAACTCGTCAACACCGCAGTCACAGACGTGTGTATGAGCGCTTCGCGCCCATTAAAACTAAAAAAAACATCAGTGGATCTACGAAACTCGCTGTGCAGGAATCACTAAAATGCACGAAACTCGTCAACACCGCAGTCACAGACGTGTGTATGAGCGCTTCGCGCCCATTAAAACTAAAAAAAACATCAGTGGATCCACGAAACTCGCTGTGTAGGAATCACTAAAATGCACGAAACTCGTCAACTCCGCAGTCACAGACGTGTGTATGAGCGCTTCGCGCCCATTAAAACTAAAAAAAAATCAGTGGATCCACGAAACTCGCTGTGTAGGAATCACTAAAATGCACGAAACTCGTCCACCGCAGTCACAGACGTGTGTATGAGCGCTTCGCGCCCATTAAAACTAAAAAAAACATCAGTGGATCCACGAAACTCGCTGTGTAGGAATCACTAAAATGCACGAAACTCGTCAACTCCGCAGTCACAGACGTGTGTATGAGCGCTTCGCGCCCATTAAAACTAAAAAAAAATCAGTGGATCCACGAAACTCGCTGTGTAGGAATCACTAAAATGCACGAAACTCGTCCACCGCAGTCACAGACGTGTGTATGAGCGCTTCGCGCCCATTAAAACTAAAAAAAACATCAGTGGATCCACGAAACTCGCTGTGCAGGAATCACTAAAATGCACGAAACTCGTCAACACCGCAGTCACAGACGTGTGTATGAGCGCTTCGCGCCCATTAAAACTAAAAAAAACATCAGTGGATCCACGAAACTCGCTGTGCAGGAATCACTAAAATGCACGAAACTCGTCAACACCGCAGTCACAGACGTGTGTATGAGCGCTTCGCGCCCATTAAAACTAAAAAAAACATCAGTGGATCCACGAAACTCGCTGTGTAGGAATCACTAAAATGCACGAAACTCGTCAACTCCGCAGTCACAGACGTGTGTATGAGCGCTTCACGCCCATTAAAACTAAAAAAAATCAGTGGATCCACGAAACTCGCTGTGTAGGAATCACTAAAATGCACGAAACTCGTCCACCGCAGTCACAGACGTGTGTATGAGCGCTTCGCGCCCATTAAAACTAAAAAAAACATCAGTGGATCCACGAAACTCGCTGTGTAGGAATCACTAAAATGCACGAAACTCGTCAACTCCGCAGTCACAGACGTGTGTATGAGCGCTTCGCGCCCATTAAAACTAAAAAAAACATCAGTGGATCCACGAAACTCGTCAACACCGCAGTCACAGACGTGTGTATGAGCGCTTCGCGCCCATTAAAACTAAAAAAACATCAGTGGATCCACGAAACTCGCTGTGCAGGAATCACTAAAATGCACGAAACTCGTCAACACCGCAGTCACAGACGTGTGTATGAGCGCTTCGCGCCCATTAAAACTAAAAAAAACATCAGTGGATCCACGAAACTCGCTGTGCAGGAATCACTAAAATGCACGAAACTCGTCAACACCGCAGTCACAGACGTGTGTATGAGCGCTTCGCGCCCATTAAAACTAAAAAAAACATCAGTGGATCCACGAAACTCGCTGTGTAGGAATCACTAAAATGCACGAAACTCGTCAACTCCGCAGTCACAGACGTGTGTATGAGCGCTTCGCGCCCATTAAAACTAAAAAAAACATCAGTGGATCCACGAAACTCGCTGTGTAGGAATCACTAAAATGCACGAAACTCGTCAACACCGCAGTCACAGACGTGTGTATGAGCGCTTCGCGCCCATTAAAACTAAAAAAAACATCAGTGGATCCACGAAACTCGCTGTGTAGGAATCACTAAAATGCACGAAACTCGTCAACACCGCAATTACAGACGTGTGTATGAGCGCTTCGCGCCCATTAAAACTAAAAAAAAATCAGTGGATCCACGAAACTCGCTGTGCAGGAATCACTAAAATGCACGAAACTCGTCAACACCGCAGTCACAGACGTGTGTATGAGCGCTTCGCGCCCATTAAAACTAAAAAAAAACATCAGTGGATCCACGAAACTCGCTGTGTAGGAATCACTAAAATGCACGAAACTCGTCAACGCCGCAGTCACAGACGTGTGTATGAGCGCTTCGCGCCCATTAAAACTAAAAAAAAACATCAGTGGATCCACGAAACTCGCTGTGTAGGAATCACTAAAATGCACGAAACTCGTCAACGCCGCAGTCACAGACGTGTGTATGAGCGCTTCGCGCCCATTAAAACTAAAAAAACATCAGTGGATCCACGAAACTCGCTGTGCAGGAATCCCTAAAATGCACGAAACTCGTCAACACCGCAGTCGCAGACGTGTGTATGAGCGCTTCGCGCCCATTAAAACTAAAAAAAACATCAGTGGATCCACGAAACTCGCTGTGCAGGAATCACTAAAATGCACGAAACTCGTCAACGCCGCAGTCATAGACGTGTGTATGAGCGCTTCGCGCCCATTAAAACTAAAAAAACATCAGTGGATCCACGAAACTCGCTGTGCAGGAATCACTAAAATGCACGAAACTCGTCAACACCGCAGTCACAGACGTGTGTATAAGAGCTTCGCGCCCATTAAATCTAAAAAACATCAGTGAATCCACGAAACTCGCTGTGCGGGAATCACTAAAATGCACGAAACTCGTCAACGCCGCAATTAGTAACGCATGCATGAATGCTGCGCGTCCATTAAAAGAAAACAAAAAAATCGCTGGTTTCACGAAACTCGCTAAGTTAGAATTCCTAAAATGCACAAAACTTGTCAAAACTGCGTTAACTAACGACACTATATAACCGAAAAATTATTCTCTTGATGCTCAAAAGTCGCATTGAAGAAATTTCTAAAATGAGCAAATTTGCGGTTATTAATGCAGATATCCAACTATTAAAATCTTTGTAAATTTGAACGAAAATACGGGATAAAATTTTGAAATATATATATATTTTTTTTATGTATTTATGGTACATATATATTGCGCGAATTTTTAAATAAAAAAGAAAGTTTTTCTGAAATAGGAATTCACTTTCAGTAAAATTAACACATCATCTCAATTTTTTAAATGAAATTGATAAATCATAACTTAAATCATTGAATATTTATTTCGAGAAATTTATTTCGTACCGCATACTTGTCTCCAAATGTATGTTATTATTTATTAAAATAAGAAATATCTTTAAAATAAAAAGAAAAAAAGGCCGGGAAAATATAGTCATACATGTATAATGCAATCTCCTTTTTTAATACAAACAATAATAGACTGATGTAACAATGAGATTTCATAAAAGCCAATCAAACAAAAGATAAGAAACCGTGCAATCCGGTTAAACCGATCAAAATTCCTGAACTAACAACTGTAAGCGTGGAAAGAATTCAGAAAACGATCCGGTAACAAGAAAAAGCCATCAGAAATGTCCAATCAGAAACGGCTTAGAAATCAGTACATTACGTAAACCGAAGCACTCCTTAGGGTTGCCATATTGAAGATCCGAGTGGAGAAAATGAAAATGCACGGTTGCCATGTCGAAACATTTATCGCTAAAAAAAAAAAGTCGCCTTGGCGAGGGAGAGTAAAGTACATTTCACCCTTACAAAGGACCACAAAAACCATTTTAATTTTTTTATAAAAATCGCCAAAGATATATCAGTCAATATATCGATGCTTATAATGTGCACGCATACATTAAAAGAAGTCTAAAAGTAATCTTAACAATTCTAGATGCATTTTAAATAATTTAAAGAGTGTTCATTAGTGTCTCCTGGGGGCGAAATCAGGACTGAAGAGGTTAAAACAAAATTTAACACATTAAGAATAAATATTTACTTACTTCCTAACTAGAAATCCTTCTCAATAAGGGATTCAAGATGGAAGTCTTTCACGCTGCTGTGGTCGAGTAAACAATGATCACGTCACTACTGAAGCCCATTCTGATTGGCTGACAGGTTAAACTAAGATATTTTATGTGTTTGTACTATGCGCTGGTAAATAAAATACCACGGTTACAGATAGAATTTTAGTAAACTTGCAGATTTCTGAAGCTTTACAAAAACTAGTTTTGTAGGTTTACAGATTTTTTTTTACAGTGCATTACTTTTCTATGCATTTTTTTAGATTGAAACTATTTGCGAATTTTAAATGTAACATTTTTTAGATCAAGCTCTACTTTTCTCTCTGGTTTCACCAGTTTTTCATATGATATTTAATTGATTCAATTGTTTTATTATAAAATATGTAATATTTATAATAAAACAATTAAATATATATGAAAATTTAAAAAAAAAGTATTAATTTCTCATTATTATTAACTAGTATTTCAGTTAAAAAAGAAAAATGCAGACAGAAAATGAATTTATGTAAGAGATACTTAATAGATAATGCAATTATTATCTATTTGATTTACTAAAATACATTTATATATCAGATATTTTAATTTAATAATCGAACTTTAATGTGTAACTTAACATCTTCACTCTGAACATCAACATCTCTGGATCTATGTTTTTCTCGTTTTACTAATGATACTCAAAAATAGTTGAAAATTTTGATTTTAAATAGATACATTTCAAATAATTTACTGTTTGTAACACCAAATTTGTTATTTAAAGAACATTACTGCGGTTCAGACCGTAGCACATTTTGTGGAAAAAATTATTATTGCTACTTTTTATATGTTTAGCCCATTTGCTGCCGCTCTCGCGAAAGCGCGTGATGTGGCGCGAACGTTAAGCGGCTACTCACGCGCCAGCGCGGAGTAGCCGCTTAACGCGGTAGCCAGCGCGGTATGTAGGGTGATGTAAAACAGCCAGTCAAGCGCTGGCGCAGTAAAAACTTTCACTGATTTTTTGTTATAAAAAGTAAATTGGCTTCTGGGAAAAACCCACTTCTACAGTGCGGCATTATCTAGCATCACATTATTACGTAAGCGGCAGTGACCGTGTTAACGGCATCAATCGCTTTCTAGATCAGCAATTTCGGATTACTTTAATGTATTTTATCATCCATGAAAACAGTGTATTGTTTATCCATAGTTTAAATATTTACTGCAATATTTCCCTCCTCTGTTGTTTTTTAATAATCTGAACGCGAGAGCTTTGATTAGAGAAGCATCTTTAGAAAATGTTTTAGGATTTAAAGTTAAAAATATGATATCTTGAACACTAGTATAAAGGAGTATGCACACATACATTGATCTACAAAATTTAAAACGAGTCCCAAATTGCCATTTTTCAAGGGATTTCTAAGCAATAATTTTCAAACGAATATTCAAATGTAAGTAATATTATTCGAATAATTACTATTCCTGCATAAGAGCTAGACCATATAACACCTCGTTCAGGTCATACATGGTCACAAGAGTCACAGTCACTACGGCAAAACAAAAAATAGGAAATTCCATACGTCTCTTTTATGAGTCTCAAATGATTATTACATTTGACTCCATTGACAGGTCATTGTGACTGCTGCTTTGTGGCGAGTCACCAGGTAACTTTACAATGTTGTTTCATTGAGATTCTGGTGTGACCTTTCATCTGGGGACTCAATTTCAAAGTCATTATGAACGTTGCATTATGATAAATTACCAAATAATGTCCCATTAAAGTCACATGGTGATTTTTCATCATTTTTCACAAAGGTTCTTCACAGTAGGGTCTCTGTCATCATTTGACAAAGTCCTGTGACAGAAAACAACCATGTGATTTTAATGTGTCACTATTTGTTGATTTATCATAATGCAACATTCACAATGACTTTGAAATTGAGTCTCAAAATGACAGTAACACGAGAGTCTCAATAAAACGACATTGTAAAAGTACCTGGTGACTCGACACAAAGCAGCTGTCGTAGTGACCTGTCAGTGGAGTCACATATAGTAATCATGTAAGACTCATAAAAGAGACGTATGGAATTTCCTATTTTTTGTTTCGCCGTAGTGACTGAGACTTTTGTGACCTAGTGTGACCTGAATAAGATGTTATAAGAACTAGCTCTTATGCAAGGACAGTAATTATTCGAATTAAATTACTTCCTTTTGAATATTTTTGTGAAAATCCCTTGCAAATTGGTATTTTGGGACTCGTCCTTAAATTTTGCACACCAGTGTACATACAGATATAAACAAACTCACATTAATCTTTATTAATAATTATTCTTTTTGCTTTAGCACAAAACATTTTATATGAAAACTTTTCCACAACTAACCTACAGGAATTTCAATCATATTTGTCCTTTTTTAACGTATCACAAATGTATCGAGGAAAATACTTGATTACAGATATAATAGTTTTTCGATACCATCATTATATATCTAATAATTAAAAATACTAATGATTAACTTGAAAGACAATTCTTCAAAAATTCCAATTTGGAATGTAAGAAATGAAAATAGTGAAAATAAAAGAATATTAACGATTAAAAAATATTTTTGAAATCCAGCAAATCTTTCAATTTAATTGCATTTACTCGCGCTTATAATACGAAAGTAGATTAGATTTGTTTGTGAAATCGAAAATATGCATTGAATATACATTACAAAATGAAATGTTAATTTAATTATATTTAATTTTAGTTACTTGAAGTGTTTTACTGTAGAATATTTTATATTTATTTAAATAAAATCTAAATATATGGGAATAACAAGATGTATTAATTTCGAAAATCGCCAATTTATGTTTCAGTTACAAAAGAAGACTGTAAAAATAAAATGGAAAAGTGTGATACAACCAAAGGTACATGTACAACAGAAGATGGAGAAAATATTATTTGTATTTGCCCTCAAGACCAAGTCTATACAGAAAATGACGGCTGTAAAAGTAAGTTATTTCTCTGAGCAGATAATTTGTATAAAACTCAGACCGAAATTTATAAGAGAAACTTAATTGTATAACATAAAATAACTTTTTTTTTTCTAAATGGTTATCTAAGTTAAATTCAGGGATGTATTTTTAGTTGAATTTTATTTTTCAATCACAATTTAGTAAATGCGAGTTAACGCAAGAAGCATGTTATTATTATGGAACTCAAATATGCCTATAATATTTTTCAATTTATGATATAAGGTACTTGTACCCAATATGGACAGTGCTCTCAATATGGACACCCCTAATATTTTTAAAGATAATATTTTTGATGGAGAGATTGTGCTACACGTCCGTTAAAAAAAGCAGTTGAAAAGATAATTAAGTCTGAAAAGTACAAAAAAGCGCGCTGTTCGCCATTTAGAAGGAAACTTGTTGTTTCGTGATGTGCTGATCGTAATTACAAGTAAGTTTAAATTCTTATTAGATATTGTAATATTACTTTAAATATTGAAACGTGGGGTGTTTTAGGAAGCTTTTAAAACATATTTTCGATTGCTATTGCATATATTGCTTAAAAAGTTTTATTTATTTATTTATTACGAGATTTAATAAAACTACTCCCAATTCCCAATATGGACACCTTATGTCCACATTGGAAATACTGCAGGTGAATCTTCAGATTCATAAAAAAAGAAAGCTAAGCAAAACCAACTAAATTATTTCATAATATTTTGTAGGAACTGAGATGCTTTGCATCGGTCTTCGAAGAGCCACAACCGAAAATGACCCCCCCGTTCTGAAGTGCATCTTCTGAAGATATTTACTGAATTCTACCCTCCCCCTGCAATATTTTAAGATTTTTTTTGTCCCCTCTCCTCTAAAATTCAATAGAAGAGTAGTTCTTCCATACACCCTGTGAGGTAGATCGATAAGGAGCCAGCTGTCTATAATAGGGACTGGTGGTTCCTTATATGGACATTTGTAAACATTTTTTGTTTTTATCATTTAAATTAAACCGGTATAGTTACAAGGTCGCTAATTTTAACAATAATAGTCAACAGTTCAGGGATCATGGTCATATATTTTTGGAGTCCTAAGCCGTGTACATGATGGCGAAAAAAATAAATTTTCCTTAGGGTGACCATATTAGGCGCAAGTACCTTATTTCATGTATGATAGCTATTCCTTAAATGACGGTAAAATCAAAATTAGCAAAATCAAAATATTTTGATACGGATAAGTCTCTTAATTAACCATATACTTCGCTTAATTTTTTAAAGAATTGTTAATTATCAAACTAAATAGCTATTCTATTTAGGCTGTTAGTTTCTTCTTGGGGATTCTAATGATATGAAATTCCGTGCACTAGTTTGTGCGATATGATCGCTGAAATAACGCAAATCATGCAAAATGCAGTATAGCATTTGTTGGGTGATTTAAACCGAAACCTAATTGACAAAAAATTAATTCTATATCTAGCTGAATCTAAAGTTTTATGAAAATTCTTGCATTAGTTCTTGAAATAGGGCTACTGTGCGAATCATGAAAAATGCTGCATTGCAGCACCACTTGTTGCCGATTTATACCAAAATGAAGAAAACGTCAATGGATGTCAAGGGCTAACAGAATCTAAAGTTTGATGAAACGTTAATTCATCTCAATCGATGAAACGATGAAATGATAAATTTGATAAAACGTTAATTCATCTAGTAGAATCTGAAGTTTCATGAAAATCAGTGCATTAGTTCTTGCGATAGAGCTATTGCAAAAAGTGTGAAAAAAGCAGCATAGTAGCGCCACTAACTGAGCAATTTACACTAAAATATGACCTTCAATTCATTTCAAGGTCTAACTGAATCTGAAGTTTGATGAAAATACGTGTATTAGTTATTGAGATAGAGCTGTTGCGTAAATCGTAAAGATTGTAACATACCAGCGTCACTTATTGAGTTATTTTCACCGAAAACTAATCAACATCAATTTATATCAGGGATTCTGAATATAAATTATTATTAACTTCCGTTGCATTCTCGAGAAAGAGCGTCCATAAAATTTATGTCACATACAGACAGCTCACAAACTCACAGATAGACATTTTGTAAAAACTTGATTTTTGGTATCACATACACCTAAAACGTGTAAATCCGTCGAAAATGGAAAATTTTTTTGATTTTCTAATACCTCCTTCTTGTAAAGATGGAAGAATAGCATCTAACGCATATTTTTAAAGTGCATAGCAATTTTGAATATTAAACATAAGGTAATTTTTTGTAAATAACAACAATAATAATTAAAGTGCTTACCTTTTGTTTTCTTTAAAATTTTTATGGTTTGAAAATACAATGTAATTTGATTATTTTAATTTTGTAAAACCAATATTATTATTCATTTGGATTTATTTATAAATTTTAACAATTTGAAAATAATCTTTAAAAAAAATTATGACGCGTTAAATTTTAATTAAAATATTTTTCGAAATGAATGATAATAATATAAATGTGTAGATTGCAACTTTTGCATGCACCACAGGCATTTTGAAAGTTATAATTAAATAACAGTTATAGTGTTATTTGAATTTATGTTTCTCCACTTTAGCAAATAAATGGTCGTTGAACGTAAAATATTTTCGAGTCAGAGATAAAAGTGAGGGCTTGTGCAAATATAACATTATCAACTTTTTGATAATTTTGCAGCCCTCACCACCCTTCCGGTAATAATAATGTTATCAAAACGTATTTTTTTTTAAAAAAAGAAATTAGTTCTTTTGTTTGGAGTAATATATAAAGCTGCTTAAATTTATTTTCCGCATACTTTATTGATCGAAATAAAGTGAAGTCAATAAAATATAGCTTTATTCAAATAATATTGAAAAGTAATGATTGCTATTTCAAAGTAATTTATTTCCTAACATTAAATATTTGTAAAAGTGAAAAATTCAAGGGAAGGAGAGGGCGTCCAAGATTTTCTAAACTTTGTTAAGTATGAGAAAACTAAGGAAACAATCGTTTTAAACTTTGACATGTAGTTTATAACACATAATAAGGATAAAGTTTTTTGAAAGAGCTATTAAACGAAACCATCAGTGCTATCTGCGATCACACTTACCCACTTGTTTTGTGTACGTATATGTAACTTGATATATAGGTGTATCTATGTATTATTTTCAGCTATATGCATGTGTGTTATGTATGAAATATTTTTTATATTTTTATGCTGCTATTTCTCTATATATACACGCATTAAGTATGGAACGTTTTTATCATACTCTACATCCGTAACACTAAATTGGAGAAATCATAACTGGGAACTTGATGTGATCTTAATTCTGGGAGCCACTATAAAACGGAAGTAACGAAAATAATTATTCAAAAGTTTATCTACCATCTTATCTTTTAACCCTCTTGATGCGTATTTTTTAAAAATCAAAATAGGTTAAAAAATTTCGCATTTATTTGTTACGTTTTTGGAATTTGCACATATATTAGAATTAAAATATGTATTTTTTGTAAAAATATTTTTATTTTTTATGTATAACTAAATGATATATAAGGTACCCTGGGGTAATAACGCCACGTTAAGGTTCTACCAATTTTCACTACTTAGTTTTAGATTGTATTTTTCAAACAAATATAGGATCTGATACAGCAACTCATTGACTATCTATATAAAATAAAATAATTTAACAGACATGTATTCATAAAATGTAATGGCGTTTTTTCTTGACCAATGCTATTTGGCGTTAATACCCACCTATATGGGTAATAACGCCATGCAAACAAAACTATGAAATAAGATGGAATAATGGCATGCAGATTGCCCAATTATAAAAGTACAAACTCTACAGCTCTAGAAATTGACAAATTGCAATCTAAGCTATTGAAAATGTAAATTTTTTTTGTGACTCTAAAAGAAAAAGAAAGCTGTGGTGGTGGCGGGGGGAGAAGGCAAAAGAATATTAGATTCTAAGCTACGTTTTGCTTAAAAATGACCATTTAAATAGAATTATTAGAAACATTGCACGGATTATTTGAATCAGTATTTATATTCCCATGTATGCATTCTATGTGATAGAAAATATTGATTTTTTGTGAAAGTGAAAGAAAAAGCAGTGAGGGGGAGCTTCAACAGAATATAACACCATGTCTCTCTTTGCTTAAAAAGTTCCGCTTAAATATGATTATAAGAAACATTGCATGGTTTTAAGCATTCATAATGTAAAATTTTAATCATGTGAAGTTTTATAATAACTAGAGTTATATGTAATAAATATTTTTGTTAAACCTTAACTGCTGTTAGCGTCTCACATACCGCTGAGTTTTTCAAGTTTCAAAGTTTAACTTGCAATTTTTAGTTTAACTATAGATACCGGGAAAATTTTGTTTCATTTGGAGTCCTATTACTATCTCTAGAGACTTTTGAATAGCTGAATTTTATTCATAATAGTCCTGTATATAAGGTTCAATACAAAAATAATATTAATTTAACATTTTATTCATCGTTAGATTAAGCGGTCTGACAGGCCGCTCACAGTAAATTATGCGACAATTTTTGTCACAGCAGTAAGGGTTAATATTATTAAAATAATCTAGTAAATAGTTTTTAACTCATAACTCCACACTAATGCGGATTCTCCAAACCTACAGTTAAATTGTCGACGTTTTAAAGAGCATGCTTTAATAAATTTTTAATAAATTGAATAAAATTTTTGATTAAAAAATATTATCCCAAAGAGATCTCTTATTCAATTTTATACATAATGCATATGGTTATATAACATTATCTCTATATTAGCAACAAAATTAACCTTTAACTGCTGTTAGCAATCTGACTGAACACTGTACCCCCTCCCCTCCAAAAAATAGCGTTTAACTTGTATTTTCCAGTTTAACTATAGTTACAACTGAAATTCTCTTTCGTTTGGAGTTCTCATAATATTGTTAGAAATATTTGAATAGATTAAGTTTAATTAGAATTAATTCTGTACAAAAAGTTTAGCGCAGGAACAGTATTCTATCATTTTTAATCATGGATCGCATTTTAACCTTTAACTAATGTTACCGGTCTCGTAGACCACTATTTTTCTTTTAATTTTTTAGTTTAACTTGTAATTTTCAGTTTAACTGCAAACACTACCGAAATTTTGTTTCATTTGGAATTTTCGTACTATCACCAAAGACTAAATAGGTGAATATTAAGTATAATACTCTTGTATAAAAAGTTTAGTACAAAAACACAATCCTATGAGTTATTTCCGCCTTTTATTCATCTTTCAATTTTGTGGTCTCACAAACCGCATCACATTCATACGTTACAATTTCTGTCACATCAGTTAAAGGTTAAATTTACAAAGTTTTGAAAAACCGAACGCTAAAAAAGCGGACAGTTAAAATTTCGAACTCAATTGAACAATCCAGTGGAAATTTAATAGAAACCTGATTTTGAAGATGTTCGAATTTGAATCTCGAAAACATTTTGATATGGTTTTATTTACAAGAGTTAAAAATTATTTTTTACATTAGTAAAAAATAACAATAATAATATAATAAAAAATAAAATAGAGAGATTATTTTTAAGTATTGGGCACCCCCCTTAATCTTACCATTTCAACAATGATGATAATGCTGTTTCATATTAATATATAAACCCCCTTCGGATATATTTCGGCCACTGTTGGGATCAACCGGGGTAATAACGCCAATCCCTGGCGTTATTACCCCGGGATACTTATTGCGCAGTAAATCCTAAACTACAAATTATCTCGAGAAGATATCCAAAATCTTCTACAACAATTTGAAAGTACATGAAATGCACTACAAATTTATGTAATAAACAAAGTATTTCTGGATAAAAAAAAATAGTCTTCAGATCAAAAACCTTATTTCGCAAATTTTAGATCAAGCGTTAATTTTAGTTGCTTGTAAAAACAATAAGACCTAAAAATGAAACAAATTAACTTGAAGCTGTTTTTTGCGATTTATATGACTCAAAACCCTTCTGCGCAGAGCACATGGGTGTCATTTACCTGATTATTTCATAATTATGCAAAATATAAGCACTTGGCGTTATTACCCCGCCTGGCGTTATTACCCCAAGGTACCTTATATATATATAAAGATTTCGAAGTCGTGAATTGAGCTAAATTTGCTACTTCTAATTTCGCGAAGAACGCAGTGAAGGGATCGGAGATCTTTTCAAATTCTGACAAAAGAACGCTATAGTGTTTTTACAAGTGTTGCCTGAACCTAGTTCGGAGAATTTAAATTTCCATATTTTGTGATTATTCAAATGAATTAAGCCTTATTCAACATATAACATTAAATTTTCTTTTCCAATGCATATTTAAATGCACAATTGTCTATTTTTAGAATTTTGTTCATCTGACGAAATCCTATTCGTCTCTGTCCTCTGTCTGTCACAGAGTCCGTACACAAAAACTATGTAAGTCAGAGACTTCAAATTTTGTGTTCTTACAGCTGAATACTTCTTGTCATACAACAAATCATAAAAATTTTAAAAAGACTATTATCTTAATTTAAATATATTTTTTAATATCATCAGTTTATTTTTTTTCGAATTTTTGTACGCAAGATTAAACAGATAATATAAAAATTATTATGTATGCAATATAAATTAATGGATTAAATAAATCATATGAAAAACGCACTTATTTGTTTTAATTTTGGTAATTAATTCGAGAATTGTACTTTTCCCACGCAAACCACGTGTCACGGAAAGAAAAAGAGATAAATTTTTATACTAGGGTTTGATAATCGCTTTTTTTTTTTTTTTTTTTTTTTTTTTTTTTTTTTATTGATTTAAAAAATTTGGTTCCTTTGCATCCCAGATGTTATTTCATGCGCTGATTCATAAAATCTAAATTTTTAAAAAGTCAGACCACAAGTTTCCAATTTAAGAAAAAATAAATTTTTAAACTTATAAAAAAGATGCTTTTTCGTACAGACAATTCACGGGAATTTGTTAAAATTAGGAAAACTAAATGATCGCACATTGACATTGAAGTAAAACTTTGACATGGTTTATAATACATAATACAAATTTTATAAATTTAAGATTAATTGAATTATCTTTGGGAAGAAGGGAAATGTTGTGTTTTTTCTCCGGATAAATTGTTTATTACATTTTAAATTCCTTTTTTTTTCTTTTTTTTTTTACTGAGCACTTACGTAAAAATTATTTCTTAATAATAAATATTTGAAAAAGTGAAAAATCAGGGAGACGAAAGGGTGTCCCGAGGAGGGGCTATTTTCTAAATTTTGTTAAGTTGGAGAAAACTAAAGAATCGATTGCTTTAAACTTCGACATATAGTTTAAAACGCTTAGTAATAATAAGAACCAGGATAAAGTTTTTTGAAAGAGATATTAAAAAAAACCCTCTGTGCGATCTGTGATCATGCTTACCCACTTGCTTTATTATTCTAATCATGATCGGGAAAGGAGAAACCTGTTCACACTAGTAAGAAGAATTCTGAAAAACTATGCTTTAGGGGAAATTTATATATATATATATATATATATATATATATATATATATATATATATACATAAATCAGACTCAAAACTGTGGCTTTTTCTAATTTTCTTTATATATAAAGGTCTTTTTAGCATTTTAAATATGTAAATAATTTTCTATGTATTTATTTAAATATTTAGCTCTAATTTTTTCCTGCCTTTCCAGCTGATTATTGTAAAGTAAAGTGTGGAGAAAATGACAAAGTGAAATGCGACGGAGATAAATTCACAGAAGACCAAGTGAAATGTGGGTGTGAAGATGAAAATTATGATTTTGTTGCAGAAGATAAAGTCTGCAAAAGTAAATATACTTCATTTTTTTAAACATAAACTAACAAGCATTTTCATATTTATTAAAAATTCAATTGCCATAAGTGTTTTTTTTTTTTTTTTAAAAAAAGATGCAAAACGCTTATAGGTACTATCAACAAATTAAGTCTGGCGATATGAATGGAATGATGAACGGTTAGAAGAAAAATATAAACAAAAATGGAAAGAAATAAAAATAAAAGGGTTATTTAAAAAAATGAAATAAAGTGCGCACAAAAACATGTTTGATTTTTACAAGAATTCTGACTATTTTGCATGTATCTTTTACTTTGATGAAGTGGTTAATCGAAGAATATAAACTGTATATGAATAATTAATGATCATTTACTTTATCGAACATGTGGAATATTTATTTACATTCTAAAATCGATAATGCACTCTGAAATCTAACTATTGTAACAAAACTTAAAAAAATAGATATACATAACATATAATTTAGTTTTTCGGTCTTTTGAGATATTCCTGATAATTTATATAACATTAGCCGAGAAAAAGTTCATGCTTTCAAATTCAAAAATTAAGATAAATTACTTATTTAATAGGGGAACCGAATGAAACTTGATGTTATCAGATAAAGGAAAATAAACTAATTTTTTAAGGGTGTATTCCAAAACAAACTCCTTATTTTCTGATTTATTGTTTATTCATTTTTGCTCTCAAACGCATCAAACTGGCAAATTCTCTTATTTAGAAACTTACATAATGTGCCATGCTGGCTATTTTATTTTATTTTATTTATTTATTTATTTTTTTGATAAATGCAGAAATTATTGCAAAAAATGCTTTCAAAGTTTTCGTTTTGAACTGAATTTTCCGAAGCGGGAGTTCCTGTGAACGAAAATAAAATGGTCACACTGAGAAAATAATTGATTATAAATCAAGTACAGTCGGCTCTCGTTAATTCGAACTCGTCGGGACCACAAGAAATGTTCGAATTATCCGAAGTTCGAATTATGGAAAATCTGAAATGAAACATGCTTAATATGGTGCTATTTCAAACAATTAATGTTATAGTGTTTTCTAAATTTATTTCGTCTGTTATCATTAGAATATGACTTAATATTAAATTAAAATGTATAAATACATAAACTAATTAACCCGCGAGAACTCGCGCATGAGATTTTCTTTCTCCATCGTACCCGTTTTAAGACTATTTTTAAGACTATTTTTCATTTTAATAAAATTTCAAAATGTGATTTCGATTACTTTACCTCTTTTTTGAATAAAAATACTAAGCCAAACAAAAAGTTTGATATTAAGTGACTGTAAAGTAAAAGAAAAGAATTGAGCACCGTGAGTGAAATTTTCATAGCGAGTTCTCCCGGGTTAAAAGATTAGACACAAGCACAATGGATGAAAAATTTAAAGCGTTATTGATTGTCAGACGGGCACTAAGAAAGTGAATGTAAAATGCATTGGATTATATGTACACTCGTTTGGAACAATTTTCACAAAAATCAAAGAAAGAAAGTTATTTAAATGATCTGAAATCCGTGAGTACATTGTAAAAAAAAAAAATTCAAGAGGTTACTAAAAATTTCTTAGTAAATTTGTATTCTACAAAATTTTTTTGTAACCATTACAAACTTTTTTTGCAAGCGAAACAAGCATTTCTTTTGTAAATTGAACAAAAGAATTTTTTGTAATACAAAAAATGTACAATTTTTTGTAGTACTTGTAACGGACTAAGATTACTAAAAATTTTTTAGTAATTACAAGATCACTAAAGTTTTTTTTAGTAGATTGACACTTTTTTTTTTTTGCAGTGTAAGAAGCTAAAAATGAAAAATCGGAATTCTCGTTAGTTCGAATTAAACGATGTCGAGAGAAAATGAGTTCGAATTAATGAAAATTTTTAACGTTATTCTGCCATTGAAAATTTCGGGACTTCATGTTTAGTTCGAATTAAGCGAAGATTCGAATTATCCGATTTCGAATTAACGCGAGTCGATTGTATCAATTAATTGAGCGAAAAATGAAGTCACCCGGCCTCTTAAAAATCTATTTAAAAATCGCCTCACCAAGTTTATGTTTTTACTTTTAAAAATTAGTCTTAAAATGTGTCAGAAAATTTCGAGCTGTTGAAACAAGGAAAATATGTTTCGAATGCACCCTTAATTGTAGGAATAAGGAAATAAAATGATTATTTGGTACCGGCTTAGTCAATGTTATGTTATGCATAAAAGATAAAAAAGGAAAAACTTTGTCTTCGTCTTATGCTACATACGCGTATCATCATTTATTAAAGTAGCATCTAATTAAAAGATTTGAAATAATCAAGTAAAGAATAAACCGTTTTTTTTTTCTAAAATTTCATTGCTTAGTTTTTAAACCATAGTAGGGAAATATACGTAGTTAAAGAATAATATGTTTTGTTTCAATCACTTTGAAGTTGCGCCTGTATTTTCGAAATCAAAATTACAATAACCAGAGAAATTTCCATATACAATTTGTTTAACTATTATTAACAGAACTGTATGGTGCCCAAAAATAGAAGGTAAAGAGCTCAAGTTCGAAGGAATCAATTCATTTTTACACTCACGCATAATATGTCCAGCCAATAAAGTTTTAAACTCCATACTATTTAAATCACGGGATTTTTAATTTTTTCAAACATATGAAATTATTTTTTTGCGCATTAATGAAATATATTTAATAGAACATATCGTTTGTGAACAACTCTAAAACGCTCTTTAGCTCAAGACGTCTGTGTGAGAAACAATTTTATTATTTATTTTTTATTTACTTATTTATTTTATTTATTTATTTATTAAGGAAGGTAAGAAGAAAGTATAAAGAAGGTAAAGAGCTCACGTTCGAAGGATCAATTCATTTTTACACTCACGCATAATATGTCCAGCCAATAAAGTTTTAATTAAACTCCATACTATTTAAATCACGGGATTTTTAATTTTTTCAAACATATGAAATTATTTTTTTGCGCATTAATGAAATATATTTAATAGAACATATCGTTTGTGAACAACTCTAAAACGCTCTTTAGCTCAAGACGTCTGTGTGAGAAACAATTTTATTATTTATTTTTTATTTACTTATTTATTTTATTTATTTATTTATTAAGGAAGGTAAGAAGAAAGTATAAAGAAGGTAAAGAGCTCACGTTCGAAGGATCAATTCATTTTTACACTCACGCATAATATGTCCAGCCAATAAAGTTTTAATTAAACTCCATACTATTTAAATCACGGGATTTTTATTTTTTTCAAACATATGAAATTATTTTTTTGCGCATTAATGAAATATATTTAATAGAACATATCGTTTGTGAACAACTCTAAACGCTCTTTAGCTCAAGACGTCTGTGTGAGAAACAATTTTATTATTTATTTTTTATTTACTTATTTATTTTATTTATTTATTTATTAAGGAAGGTAAGAAGAAAGTATAAAGAAGGTAAAGAGCTCACGTTCGAAGGATCAATTCATTTTTACACTCACGCATAATATGTCCAGCCAATAAAGTTTTAATTAAACTCTATACTATTTAAATCACGGGATTTTTAATTTTTTCAAACATATGAAATTATTTTTTTGCGCATTAATGAAATATATTTAATAGAACATATCGTTTGTGAACAACTCTAAAACGCTCTTTAGCTCAAGACGTCTGTGTGAGAAACAATTTTATTATTTATTTTTTATTTACTTATTTATTTTATTTATTTATTTATTAATTTTTTGCTGTTATAATGCTCTGGCAATTATGGCAAACAAATGTTTGAGATTATTTTCCCATGTGTGATGGGTATTTGAAAAATAATGAGGGTTTTACATTTAGAATGAGAGAAATTATTAGTGTATTTTTATCATAAATGAATTAAAACATCCTGCCTTTTGCGCAGTAAATTCGTCATGTTTATCAAAGATGAAATTTGAAATTTAATTCGATAGCCGGTTTTTGTGTTTAATATGCCAAAATCTTGTATTTTCATTTTTATACAATTGATATATATGGCTAGAATTCAGTATTAAAAATTAGTTTTTCCAAATTTCAAATGCGTAAAAGATTGGAATTTGAAATTAAATGTTATAAAATTAACTGACAAACATCATATATTTATATATAAAAAAAAATTAAGTTTTTATCAATTCCAAATTATTTCCGAAAAAGCTTATTTTTGGTCTCGAAATGATATTTTACATTTTTAAATATTTATATACGATAAATAACTAATAGAGGGAAGAATGTTTATTCTTTATTTTTATTCTGTTTAAAATAATAAAAATATTTTAGAAAATTTCATAGAAAGCTAGTAAAACAATAAAGTCTTCAATAAAAGGTAGATTGAAATAAATAATAGCATTGAAAACACCTTCATGGCTTGAGAACCTAATGTATTAATAATAGCATTGAAAACACCTTCATGGCTTGAGAACCTAATGTATTAATAATAGCATTGAAAACACCTTCATGGCTTGAGAACCTAATGTATTAATAATAGCATTGAAAACACCTTCATGGCTTGAGAACCTAATGTATTAATAATAGCAATGAAAACACCTTCATGGCTTGAGAACCTAATGTATTAATAATAGCATTGAAAACACCTTCATGGCTTGAGAACCTAATGTATTAATAATAGCATTGAAAACACCTTCATGGCTTGAGAACCTAATGTATTAATAATAGCATTGAAAACACCTTCATGGCTTGAGAACCTAATGTATTAATAATAGCATTGAAAACACCTTCATGGCTTGAGAACCTAATGTATTAATAATAGCATTGAAAACACCTTCATGGCTTGAGAACCTAATGTATTAATAATAGCATTGAAAACACCTTCATGGCTTGAGAACCTAATGTATTAATAATAGCATTGAAAACACCTTCATGGCTTGAGAACCTAATGTATTAATAATAGCATTGAAAACACCTTCATGGCTTGAGAACCTAATGTATTAATAATAGCATTGAAAACACCTTCATGGCTTGAGAACCTAATGTATTAATAATAGCATTGAAAACACCTTCATGGCTTGAGAACCTAATGTATTAATAATAGCATTGAAAACACCTTCATGGCTTGAGAACCTAATGTATTAATAATAGAGACGAAATTCATTTTGATCCATCAAGATTGTGTATTTAGAGTTCATAGAAGTCTTAAGAAATTTTTAGCGATTAATATATAATAATATATGAAGTTTGTTTTTATTAGCATACCTGAATTTACAAGCTGAATAGAAATAGAAATATGTCAAATAGACTGTATGATATTTTTTTCGAGAATGTTACAGAAAATTTATGTTTCAAATAACGACAAAATCTTTTGTAATTGTTTTGAATTTTTGTCACATTTAAACATATGAGTGTGAAATACAAAAAGCAGTAAGTTTTGACTAAGTCCATTTATAACTATGTCGTAATAATACCGGGTGATCCAAAAAATCAAGACGAACTTTAAAACTGAATAATTCGAAAACGAATCAAGATACAGAGATACGGTTTGCACCAAACGGATGGAAAAGAAACCGGGTTTTGTGTGGCAACGAAAAAACATAGTTTTGTTGGCGACCAACGGCTTCACTAGCAGCATTAAAAGATGCCATTTGACAAAATGTGTCTGCCATAACGCAAGAAATGCTGCTAAATCCTATGAATGGTGTGGTGCCTAGTTTCACAGCTGCACTTCTGAATGATGGACAGCACACTGAACATTTACTGTAGTACTAATTAACTATAATTAAGCTGACCTGTAAGTTGTCAACATTTTTTCATTTATAAATCATCTTTTGGTGCAATAAAACATTATAGTGCCATTTGTTGGTCGCCAACAAAATTATTTTTTTTCGTTGTTACACAAAACCCGGTTTCTTCTACATCCGTTCGGTGCAAACTGTATCTTTGTATCTTGATTCAATTTCGAATTATTCGTTTTTAAGCTTCGTCCGGATTTTTGAATCACCCAGTATATATTCTCAAGGAAAATATAAGAACTTATATTATAAATAACTCTTTGCTTATAAGAAGTTATTTTATTATTAAAACATTTAAAATATGTTAAAAAATGGCATGCCTCAACTCATTTTCACTAAGCCATCTACAGTATTTAAACAGAAAAATTGCAAACATAATAAACGTGAAAAATTGGAATGCATAATTATTGAATTTAATTAAATACATAACGCCCTCTATGCTTTCGACACAATTCGTGTCCAGAAACACAATGAACATGAAAGTTAGGACACGGACAGTGTCGAAAATATAGCGGGCGTTATACATTTAATCCGAATTCAATAATTATGCATTCCAATTTTTCACGTTCATTGTGTTTGCAATTTTTCTATTTACATTCTGAAAATTACTCCATAAAAAGGAGTTGAAACCAGCATTCTCACTGACATTTGACCAACGTTAGTAATTTGGCCAATTAAAAATAAAAAACATTCGGAAAATGGGAAAAGTATTAGCAAAATAGATTCGCCGTGTGTCACAAAAAATCCCTTTAAATCCTTTAATGTACCCCCTTTTTTTTCAATATGTTCTAAAATAATATGTTTTTATGACTGCGACAACGATTGTTATTAATCTAATTTCAACTATCCGCTTCAAATATATTAAATATATATATATATATATATATATATATATATATGCATATGTATGAAAAACGAAAAAGAAAAGAAAGAAAAATCAAAAATTGATCACTAGCAATTTGGCGAATCTAATGGCTCGTTTACTCGCCAAATGAAGAATTTAGTCGTAATTTGGCGCAATGGTGAGCGACAGCGAGAACACTGGTTGAAACATCCCAATTTTTAATATATTTTAAATATTTTATTAATAAAGTAACGTTTTATAAGCAAAAATATTATTCATAATATAAGTTCTTACCTTTCTGTTGTAGAATGTATATTAGTATCCACGATACATTTGAACATAGTTTCAAAACACCATAAAAATATTTCTATGCTATATCTGCTACATTTAAACTCGCTTTTAACTATAGCATTTTAAATTTTGTTTTCTGTTTAGAAAATCTTTGTTTGGACATTTGTGGAGATAAATCTGGAGTAAAATGCGAAGGCGAGAAGACAAGTAAAACCGGAATACAGTGTAACTGTGAAAATAAAACCTTGCTATTTGACAAAGACAGTAAAGAATGCAAAGGTGAGCAGAAGAACAATAAGTTATAATTATTATTATCAGATTATTTAAAAAAAATATAGGCTTAGTATTTTTTTTCCAAAATCAATGTTTTTTTAAAAAATTAAATGTATTTATAAATTAGAGTGTGCACTGTAAAAAAAAATCCCTTAAATTTTGGTGAATCCCTTAAATTAAATGCAAATTTTTTTATTACTTCTAATTTTACTGCAATTTTTAATACAAAATTTACAGCTGCTTTTGTCGTAAATTTAATTGATTTTTTTTTCAGTGTGTTTAGCAAATAAGACTCTGGTTTAAAAACTAAATTTCTGAAAAACAAAGATCGATAGAATTATATTAAAAACAGTTTGTTTATTAGTTAAGCTGTAAAAATGTTTTACAAAAGTTTGGATCAGCGAATATTTTGAAAAGTTTGTATTCTCATAGCAAAGAACACTTAACTTGACATTTTTCTTGTTTCAGATTGCTTGCAGATAACGAGGTTTTCGGCTTACAGAGCCATATTTTAACTATTTTTTCGAACTAAATTTTTAGAATTTGAAATTTTAAATATTGAATTCCAAAAATCGTTAAAATATGGTACTGTATGTCGAAAAAGTTTTTCTCTGCAAGCGATCTAAAAAAAAGAAAAGTGTGACATCAAGCATTCTGTGCAATCTGAACACAATCTTTAAAAAAAAATTCATCGTTCGAAACTACTGTATAATGTTTTTACATATATCCGAATAAGGCAGCCGTTTACCGCATTAATTCTATCGATCATTTTTTTTTGAGTAATTTAATTTTGAAATCAGGGTATTATTCGCTTGAAACCCTGTATAAAAAATAAATGTATGGTTCCACAAAATTATTTTAATATATTTAAGCAAAAGATACATTAAAAAATATAAATTTGTGTATATTAGTATTTAATTAAATTAATGATGTGTAAGTTCATCACAGTAAGGGATAAAACATATTAATGCCAGATGTATAAAATAGAATATATTTTGATAAGAGTAAATCGTATCACTTTAAAAAATATATTTTTTGAAACAGAAAAACAGAGATACAAGATATTGGCTCCAAAGCAATTGGAGTGTAATATTTTTTACAATAATATTATTGGTAAAAAGAAATCGATCACGAAAAATGAATGAATATTTTGTATATTTCTTTTCGTAGTTTGCCCAACATTTTAATTTTTAAGGGGGTATTTTACCTCGAGTACTAGAGAACCTGCTGGAACCTAAAATTTACAGCTAGAGATGATTTCAAAGAAAATTCTGCCATGAAGACTTTTATTTTGAAACAGCGATAGCAAAAAAAAAAAAAAAAAAAAAAAAAAAAAATGGCAGATGATTTTTAAACAATCTTTATATGCTGGTGTGTCTTTAAACTTTTCATGAAATGCAATAACAAAATAAAACGTGCTCGTAATTTTCAGGTTTTATGTAATTCAGTTAAAAAAAAAAAAAAAATTGAGTATTTTAGCTAATTTATTGTTTTTCTGTCTCAAGATGCCTTATGACTCAAATTTAATTTATCCACAGGGATAAATGTTGTATTTATTTATTTTTATTGGGCTTCTGCCATAAGTATGTTTGTTTGGGTTACCTGGTTTCTTTCGGAAAAAAACCCGGAAAATTTTGATTGACACTAATAAGTTTTTGTTTGATTCGTCCTACAGTATCGTCCTTTTTCATAACATTTGAATGCGCCTGTAACGTTTTCAGTAGCAAATTTGTTTTATTAAAAGGTTATTAATTAATCAGTTTAATAATTATTTTCCAAATGTATTTGTATTACATTATTCTATTTACATTATTTAAATATATTTGCAGTCACATATCGCATTATGAATGAAAAATTAACTGTATTGTAAGAACGAAAAAAACAATCAAAATACCCACAATTGTACGATGTCAATTAAAATTTAAGTAATGAACGCTTTACAAAAATTAATGTATGTATTTAAGCATAAAGAAAGACAATAAATCAACCACAATTGTTAAACTTAAAATACAGATGTGCTAATTTAAATCTTTTATTATGTTGATACTTATACTATATAATGATGTTACGTTGCGATGATCTAATCCTATACAAGAATTTTTGAAAGTCCATTAATTGTATTACTAAACATTAAGAGTTTTTTCATCCTGATTGGCAACAAGCCATTTTTACATTTCATGCGCATTTGTATTACTTTTTCCGGCGTAAGGTAAAATTTTGAAATAAACTGAAAAATGAAAAAAAAAAAAAAACCACTTCAAACTTTCAAAAGATGTGGTAAATAAAGTAAGAAATTTGCATGTGGAACAAATTTAAACGTGTACTGTACGAATAGGCCTAAAAGATACAAAACATAGTATACAACATACAGTAAAAAGTACTATTTGTTACGCCTTATGTGTATATACCTTTTGTTAATAACTAGGAAAAAAACTTTTCTTAAACTATATCTAAATTTTAAATGAAGTCTATCATAAAGTAACGAAAATACAAATGTTATTGAGAATTTATGAAAATTTGAAGAATTTTGCAACTTAAAGAACAAACAAACAAACAAACAAAAAAACCATAAACATTTTTTTACGCCATCAGCTGTAATATTTAATTGTGCTACACAATTTCAACTTTAGTTTAAAACTATGCTGTTATAAACTTGTGATGTGTAACAAATTAAAATTTTAGAAAATGATTCATGAGTCTCCAGATTTGTATATTCTAAGTTGAAGTTGTCATGAAATTTTACTAACACATGACATTTTACTTACCAATCATACGTAGTATAGGGTAAATCTCGCAATCGTTTTGAAAATCGAAAAAAAAAATTTACGGATTTACACGTTTTAAATAGTGGAGATTCCGAAAAACATAGTTTTAGAAAAAAAAAAAAAAAAAAAAAAAAAAAAAAAAAAATTGCCGTCCGTCTGTCTGTCTGTCTAGCCTATTTAATATCAGCAACCTCGATTATCCGGAACTATTTTTTTCGGACTCTCGAAAAATTCGTTCTGATGAAAGGTACATAAAATTTTTCGATTTTTTTTGTTCTAAGGAATGGACGTAAAAGGCAATAGAATAACACACATTTTGCATATAGAACGAAGTCGATCGGATTATTAGTTGCTGAGATATTTTTAATCCTGTTTTCCACATTCTTCGATTTTTCATGACCCTGTATTTCATTCAAATTTCAATTCAGAGGTATATTTTAATTGAAAATGAGACGCTTAATCCGACGCAGTTAAATGTTAGTTAATAGAATGATTATTTTTGGAGTTATAAGGATGTTTCTTTTACGCAGTTCGGTACTACTTGAGTAGTTTGGCGTTTTATATAATTTGTCCAAATTGGTACATCAGCAATTCTTTAATATAGCCTTACTATGTATATTAACAATATTTAAATTTTGTTTATGAATTGCAATGCATTGTATAAATAGTTTTCACATGTTTTATTTCCATATACATATCCATGATGGGTAAGTATTACGGTGGCCCCCAACGACTAGTTTTCCATTTTCAGTACATGCAGTATATTAAACTTTGGAAATTTGACGTTTTTCAGTATGGATTTTCCCCATTCAACTGCACTTACTATCTATATATTAAAACGAAAGGCAGAAAAAGTCAGCAGTTTTTTTTTTCGTCTCTACGCATCGATATTTGCGCCGGTCTCTGAGAGTCTCCTCCTATTGGTTAATCGGAGGAGAGTAGTTACTGTCTGTAAGAGCATTTGCAAAGCGCGTTTGTAAATATGGGATAAGAACGCTGACACTGTTTAATGCAATGCTATAATAATTAATTTTTTAACTTTACTAATCTTATAATGATTGGAATACATTGTTTTTTTCACTTTACGTAAGTTAATTAATTTATTTCCATCTGTATTCTTTTTTTGCAATGTTATTGCCGGCAATCTTAGGCTTAATTGTAGAGATATTTCATATGAAATTGAAACATTCAATAAGTTAATGATTAAAGTGTTTATTTACGTTCTTGGCCGATAAATCATTTTCTATATTGTAATTTTCAAATTTATTTATTAGTATGTGTAAAAAAAAAAGGCTGGAAATCACATTGTTTTTTGTTTCGTGTTTTGATGGTGCGATTTTCGACGGATAGTTTGACTTCATGGATGTAAACAGATTCGCAAATCACTATTTATTTTTTGCTTCAGTTTCTTATTATACTCATGTCAAAAAACGGTGATTTTTTTCCCACTTATAATTTCATTTTTGAGCAAATTCATAACGTTTAGGAAGTATTTACATTACATCTCATAGTCTCGCCGAATAATAGAAAATTGCATATGAAATGAAAATAATCCCAGTTATAAACAGCTTTGTAAATCATTAATATTTCTTTAATGTTTCACTTTTTTTTTAGTACACTTTTTTTAAAAAGTGTTCCCGTGACAAAATTTGCTGAGTTTTTTTGGGGAGAAGGAGGAGGGAATATTTTGATGAAATTTGCTATTTTTTTTTTAATCGCTTGATCTTGATCTCTCAACAATGTTTTTTCAGAAATATGAAGATCATTATAATCAACAAAGAAAAATAAAATTATCAGAAGAGATCCCTCTTTTTGCATAGCTTTCAATCATGATAAAGCAGTCTTTATATACCATATTCATTGCTTGCTGGTTTTTTTTATGATTATTTGGCAAAATTTGCATTTTTTGTGGTACCTAGATGATTTGAAAATTACAATATAGAAAATGCTTTATCGGCCAAGAACGTAAATAAACACTTGGAAATAAAATAACTTATGTAAAGTGAAAAAACCAATGTATTTCAATCATTATAAGATAAGTAAAGAAAAAAAAATATAATTATCATAGCATTGCATTAAACAGTGATAGCAAAAATGCAGTCTCTCTGTGTTGTTTTCTCACAATCTGTTTACCAATATTTGCGTTTTTTGAAGTACCTAGACAAATTTAAAGTATTTTTTCAAGATCTTTTGACGAAATTCACATCTTTTCTGGTACCAGGAAAAAATTATTTGTTTTCTTAGGGATTTTCGGTGAAATTTGTCATTTTTTTCTCGCTATCTTTCGATGTAATTTGCCGTTTTATCAAATTTATGCTTTTTTCATGATTTTTTTTTTAATTTGTCGTTTTTTTCAGAAATTTGTCATATTTTCGCTTTTTTTTCTTTGCAAAAATTACCTGTTTTGCGATCTTTTGATGAAATGTGCCTCTTTTTTTCATCTTTTGACAAAATGTGTTGTTTTCTCACAATCTGTTTACCAATATTTGCGTTTTTTGAAGTACCTAGACAAATTTAAAGTATTTTTTCAAGATCTTTTGACGAAATTCACATTTTTTCTGGTACCAGGAAAAAATTATTTGTTTTCTTAGGGATTTTCGGTGAAATTTGTCATTTTTTTCTCGCTATCTTTCGATGTAATTTGCCGTTTTATCAAATTTATGCTTTTTTCATGATTTTTTTTTAAATTTGTCGTTTTTTTCGTTATTTTCAGAAATTTGTCATATTTTCGCTTTTTTTTCTTTGCAAAAATTACCTGTTTTGCGATCTTTTGATGAAATGTGCCTCTTTTTTTCATCTTTTGACAAAATGTGTTGTTTTCTCACAATCTGTTTACCAATATTTGCGTTTTTTGAAGTACCTAGACAAATTTAAAGTATTTTCAAGATCTTTTGACGAAATTCACATCTTTTATGGTACCAGGACAAATTTATTTGTTTTCTCAGGGATTTTCGGTGAAATTTGTCGTTTTTTTTCTCGCTATCTTTCGATGTAATTTGCCGTTTTATCGAATTTATGCTTTTTTTTCTAAATTTGTCGTTTTTTTTTGTTATTTTCAGAAATTTATCATATTTTCGCTTTTTTTTCTTTGAAAAAAATTACCTGTTTTGCAATTTTTTCTTGAAATGTGCCTCTTTTTCATCTTTTGACAAAATGTGTTGTTTTCTCACAATCTGTTTACCAATATTTGCGTTTTTTGAAGTACCTAGACAAATTTAAAGTATTTTTTCAAGATCTTTTGACGAAATTCACATTTTTTCTGGTACCAGGAAAAAATTATTTGTTTTCTTAGGGATTTTCGGTGAAATTTGTCATTTTTTTCTCGCTATCTTTCGATGTAATTTGCCGTTTTATCAAATTTATGCTTTTTTCATGATTTTTTTTAAAATTTGTCGTTTTTTTCGTTATTTTCAGAAATTTGTCATATTTTCGCTTTTTTTTCTTTGCAAAAATTACCTGTTTTGCGATCTTTTGATGAAATGTGCCTCTTTTTTTCATCTTTTGACAAAATGTGTTGTTTTCTCACAATCTGTTTACCAATATTTGCGTTTTTTGAAGTACCTAGACAAATTTAAAGTATTTTCAAGATCTTTTGACGAAATTCACATCTTTTATGGTACCAGGACAAATTTATTTGTTTTCTCAGGGATTTTCGGTGAAATTTGTCGTTTTTTTTCTCGCTATCTTTCGATGTAATTTGCCGTTTTATCGAATTTATGCTTTTTTTTCTAAATTTGTCGTTTTTTTTTGTTATTTTCAGAAATTTATCATATTTTCGCTTTTTTTTCTTTGAAAAAAATTACCTGTTTTGCAATTTTTTCTTGAAATGTGCCTCTTTTTCATCTTTTGACAAAATGTGTTGTTTTCTCACAATCTGTTTACCGATATTTGCGTTTTTTGAAGTACCTAGACAAATTTAAAGTATTTTCAAGATCTTTTGACGAAATTCACATCTTTTATGGTACCAGGATAAAATTATTTGTTTTTTCGGGGATTTTCGGTGAAATTTGTCATTTTTTCTCACTATCTTTCGATGTAATTTGCTGTTTTATCGAATTTATCCTTTTTTCGTGATTTTTGTTTGTGAAATTGTTCTTTGTTATTTTTTTTTAGAAATTTGTCGTTTTTTTCCACTATTTTTAGCTAAATTTACCATTTTTTGCGATTACCTGGATAAATTTTATGTGCTTTTTGAGATCTTTGGGCGAAATTCACATCTTTTATGATAACTGGATGAAATTCGTCATCTTGAGGTCTTTCGGCAAAGTTTATCGTTTTTCTCGATTTCTTTCGATGACAGTTGTCGTGTTGTCATGATTTTTCGATGTAATTTGCCGTTTATTGAAGATCTTTTTGCAAAATTTATCTTTTTTGTGATTATTTGATAAAATTTGCTTTTTTTTTCAATCCTTTGACGAAAATTGTTGTTTACTCACAATCATTTGTCGAAATTTGTTTTCTCACAATATTTTGAATTTTTTTTCATAATATGTTTACAAATTTGCCATTTTTTAGGGATTTTTTTTTGTCAAAATTTGCCTTTTTAAAAAAAAATTTTCATGAAAATTGCCATTTTTTTAGACGTTTTGGCAAAATTTTTATTTTTGTGCAATACTTTTGCGAAATTTGTTTTATTTGGGATATCTAGACAATTTTTTTTTTTTGCAGTTTTTTGACAAATTTTTTAGAGATCTTTTGAAGAAATTTGTTGTTTTTTGCAATCTGTTGACGAAATTTGCTGTTTTATTTTCCCACATCTATTTATAAAATTTCCGGGCAATGTTTTTTTTTTTTTTTTTTTTTTTTTTTTTTGGGGGGGGGGAGTATTTTGATGAAATTTTCTAATTTTTGTGATTATTTGCCAGAATTTGTGTTTTTTATGGTACCTAGACAAACTTTGGTACATAGCAAATGATTTCTAGCATTTTTTTTTAAAAACTTAAACAGTTGAAAAATAATCTGCAAACATTTTCAAGTCTGACGTGTGTCGCAGCGTTGCACCAATTCTGCACCCGGGATCATGTCATGTTGGTGTTACGTTGGTAAATGGAAAAGCATATTGAAATTTTTAATAAATATTAATCTTTAAAAAAAAGTTTTCTTTGAAAAATTTTTTATAGTGGCAAAATACTTTTTTTTCTTTGATTCTTTCATATTGTTGCTGTCAAGTTTTGACGGGCTTCACCTAGCCAGAATAAATATTATCATTAATTTTTTTAATATGTGAAATTTACATGTATTTTTGATTTATGAAAAGGTAATAGAAAAGTAGTTGAAAATGCAAATGTTTATTTGTTGAATGGGGTGGGTAATGTAACAACAAATTAACCACGGAGAGGATCATTGTTATAGTTGCTAAATGGCAAACTATAAATTCAGTCTTATTTTGCTGCGAAGTAAGTGAAGTATGTATATTTTGTATGAAATGAGTGATGACAGTAATTTATGATTTATTCATGTTATGTACAATTTATTGGTGTTGTATTTGTAAATGAAAAATTATCAAATGAGAGAGATTCTAATTCTATGACAGCATGTTTGAATGTAACTCGGCCAATTGCGGGTCATTTGCCTGGATGTAAAATGCAGGTTGTTCTTTTATTTATTGAAATTTTTGCTGAAGATTAGTCGTTAAAAAATCCTTTAATAGCTGGAAAATACCTTTTTCTTTCTTCGGTGCCGTCAAGTTTTGACGGGTTCTATCTAGTTTAAATATAAAAACACACCCTGCATACATATAGGAGTTTGTAATGCTTTTAAGTATTGTAAAAACACCATAGATAAATAAATATATATATTATATGTGTTATACCTAAAATTCTTTTTTACGATATAATTCAATTCTTTTTCCGTTTAGAAAATCTTTGTCCAAAAGTTTGCGGAACCAACCCTGGAGTAACATGCGCCGGGGTGAAGACGAATGCCTCCCAAATTCAATGTGGCTGTCAAAATAAGACCCTGGCTTTTGACAAGGAAAGTAAAGAATGCAAAGGTGAAAAACGATTATTTTTCTGAAAATGTAGAAGACGTAATTATTTTGGAAGTCTTGATATTTCTAAATAAAAATTTTAGAGCTATGCACAAGAATACTAGAATTCTAATTAAAAGTGATTTTTTTAAGAAGTTTTTTTAAAGAATTTATGAGATAAATTCTTTGAAATTTTTTATCGATTTTCTTTTAAAAACATGGAAAAATTCGTTTAAAAAGAAACTTTATTATGGGCTTTGTATAGTATATATAACACTATCATTTTAGAGTGGAGAGGAAGGTCTGGCACTTGAAGTCTCCAGAAGGATTCTCCTTGGATATTGTTATCATTTTATATCCGACCAGAATTCTGATAAAATCCAACCAAAAGTATGACACTTGATATCGTAAGATATCTCCACAGGAATTGTCTTTTGATTCAGTTATTATTTTATATACAACCAAAATTCCGATCAAAGTCCAACCAAAAGTATGACGCTTGGTGTTGTAAGATACCTCCGGAGGGGTTATCTATTGATACTGTTATCATTTTATATACAACCAAAATTCTGACCAAAGTCCAAAAAAGGCAGAGACTTGATATCTTACGATATCCAAGTATTCCAAAATAAAGGTTAGATTAACAATGCTGCAATAATATATTTCAATATTGGAGAAGTTTTTTTCCATAGCAACAAAATTGAATCAACAGTGCTCAGTTGGGTTTAATTTTGAGATTGAAACTAATTTAATTAATTTAATTTTCGTTTAAACTCAAAGAAACTTCATTGTTAACTTATATTTATATTATAAATAAATAAATATATATATATGACAAAAATATAGTTATAACAAACTAAAACCGATAAAACTAAAGTTATCTAAATAAATATTTTTAAAAATAGTTCAACATGAAACATTTTTACCTTAAAAAGTATTTGACAAAGAAAAAAAAATGAAATTGTATTTTGTCACTAACTGGTGATAAATTGCCAAACAAAAGAAATGTTCATTATTTTTTTATGAACGTTCTATCGGGATTCTGCCGAATCTTTTTTTATAAACATATATATTCACATGAAAAGAAGATTCTGTATTTTACAGAATATTCTGAGTATGCCAATATAGAGACCTTCCTTGTAAGACCAAAATATTACTTAAATGCCTAAGATTTAAAAAAGGAGCGTCGCATAGGTAATTTATGTCCCAGATTTTGACCTCATAGACAATTATAATACTTATACGACGCGACTATTCGTTTCGTTGATTAACAAAATTTGCACACTACTGAACACAAGAAAAAGAAATAACGAAACAAGGGAGCCGCCTACGCATAGTAACATTGTACCTATAGCGCATGTTATGAACTACATTTGGCAGGATATAGAACGTTTACTTTCTTGAAAAGTGATAAATAATAGAAAGCTTTCATTTATTCCCTGATTGTCAAAGATGGGGTCGATGTGACCCCATTTGAAATTTCTACCGATAAACAAAAAAATTTAACTGCACGAAACTTACTAAGTAAGCAAAATTATGAAAGAGACCTTTATAGGGGAATTCCTAGAAAATAATTTTAGAATAGAAGTTCAAAAATGAAAAAAAAACTCATAAAAACCATTAAAATAAGCTTCAAAATGTTTCTTCAGCCTGCTGCACTGTAAAAAAAAATTCAAGAGGTTACTAAAAATTTTTTAGTAAATTTGTATTCCACAGAATTTTTTAGTAACCATTACAAACTTTTTTTTTTGCAAGCGAAACAAGCATTTCTTTTGTAAACTGAACAAAAGAATTTTTTAAATAACTAACTCAAAAATTTTTAGTATGAGCCACCAAGCAAATTTTAGTAAAAACTCCAAAATTATTTTTAATAACCATTACGTGGACTCGAAGGGTAGGAGCTTCCTTCGAGCTGCATCCAGACTTCTGGAGCGGAAGATTTTCGGCAAAACCGCAATAGATGGCAGCACCAAACATTGCTACTGCTCCGTCAGGATATTCATAATCCCTTTATTAACCAGTACTTACACTGCATACATTCGGAGCGTATTTGACAGTGGCCAGTATCGAACCCGGGACCTTTTTGAGACTGGAGTCCGTTACTATTACCACTATGATAGTAAGACCACACCAAGTGAGTTTCAGTAATAGCTATTAAAAATATAAAATTATTAACTCTCTTCGTTGCTAACTTTTTTCTAGTAATTCTTACAGATTTTCTTGTAACCGACTAAAATTACAAAAATTTTTTTAGTAATTACAAGGATCACTAAAGTTTTTTTAGTAGATCGACACTTTTTTTTACAGTGTGGTCACTGACGTTCCGATTTCTTCTCCATAATGTAAAGTTTATGGGTGTTTGATGCATTCATATATTTAAAATATGTCTTCAGAAAATTAATATTTTTAACTTCTTCTTACAGTGTTTTCTACTTAAAAGATGTCACTATTTTTTGTAGTTTTTAAAATATTTCCAAAATTTACGTTAATTTTAAATGAAGTGTTAAAATTTTACTCCCAGTTTGTCAGTTTTTAAAACATAAAATATTAAATTAAGCATACATTTTAGAAATATTTCCAAAACTAAGAAACAAAGTGACATGTTTTAAAAAGAGAACACTGTAAAGGGAAGTTAAAAATATTAATTTATCGAGGAGATATTTTGAATATAAGAATACGCCCATAGACTTAACATTAGGGGGTGGGGATTCAGACCGTAAGTAACCAACAGCCTTTCAACAGCCAGGATTAAGATGTTCATTTAATGATAATGTTCGTATTTTAATCAATACTAAGGCTGGATTATTTATAAATATATAGACAATTATTGATAATTTTTAATTATCACGATAACAATACCCAAGCCCCGACTCTTAGGATATATCCCAATACTGATATCTAAGTTCTGTCTCTTCCAGTGTATCCCAAAAAGGGTTTCCGTTTTGCACCACAACGTCAAACCATGAAGAAAAAAAGCGCAAATTTTTCCGCATCAATATTGTAATATCTTCTAAAATCCTTAAATTTGGGAACGCAATTATTCAGTACCCTCGCTCTATTCAAATCTACAAATACCCGTACAGCGAGCGATTATCTCTTTGTTCATATCCCAACATAGCCAAATACTTTATCTACATTCGCTGTTATTACAATATAAATTTCATTGCCTGTTCGTACTGAATAAAACTGCTATAGTCTGTACTTAATTCTACAGTTGCTATTGGTCTAGATATCTAAAACATATCAAGTCTTTGATATGTTGAAATATGAGCTAAAATGTGTGTGGAGTGTGGAGTCAAGAATATCAGTGGTAGCTTTAGCAGCTAAAAAGTTCGGATTGAGAACGACTAAGAAGAGTACGCATATGATATTTTTCATAATTATAATGCTTCATCTTTTTTGGTTTTCGCAAAAATATTTTTTTTTTTTTTTGGGGTTACCTTGGCAACATTTTTCTGCTTTTTCATTGGTTTCTTTTGAGTTGGGTTCCATAACTACTAATGGCTAGGGATTGCCTCTGTAGCCATAGCGCACAGTGTTTATTCATATGATCTTATTTTATTCGCTTTTTTTTTTTAACATATTAAATTCAACAATGCCCTGAATTTAAGAACATTGATTTTCTTTTTTAGTATAATCTCAATTATACTCGAGAAAAAATGACTTACAAGGAAGGTTTCCATACTGGGCATACTCAGAATTTTTTGAAAAAAATACTGATTAAACTACTCATGTATGTAATATAGGATCATTCAATTTAGCGGCGGAATTACAGAAGAAACTCAGTAAAAAAATAAAATACTTTCGAGTATTTGGCGGGAAAAGACGAAAGCGTTACCCGATTTGGCGAGCAGCATCTTCCCTCGCCAAAAGCAAACGATTTTAATGCACCTGAAAATCTCTTGTCAATTCAATTTTAGAATCCGTGAAATAGTATTTAATGAATTTAAATTTGAACAATGAGAGAGTTTGATATATAGATGCATTTTGCATTACATATTTTTGTTGCTTTTGATACAGTTATTTCATTTTATCACTTTGAAAATAATTTCTTATATAAAAAATACTTTCATATTGAAAAGTTATTTTCATATATTTAAGCGTATGACAAAATAAAGACCAGGTGAAGAATGCTGCAGTAATGCATCTCAATATCGGAAAAATTTTACATTTTACATGACACATTCCATAGCAACAAAATTGAATCGACAGAGCTCAATTAGATTGGAGTTAATTTTGAGATTGAAAACAATTTTAATTAATTTAAATTTTGTTTTAATTTATAAAATTTCACAGTTAATTTTCAGTCTAAATACATTATGATAAAAATATAGTTAAAACAAACTAAATCTGACAAAACTAACGCTAAATAAATAAAAAAATTTTAAACAAATTCTAGATGAAACATTTTTACCTTAAAAAGTATTTGACATAAAAAAGTATTTTTTTTTTATTTTCTTTCGTCGCCAACCGATGTTAAACCGCCAAATAAGTGAAATGTTTACTATTTTTTTACGAACATTTTAAAGGGGTTCCGCCGAAATTTTTTTTATAAACGTATATATCCTCATGAGAAGAACATTCTGTAATTTTTTCAGAATTTTCTGAGTATGCCCGTATGGAGACCTTCCTTGTTAGTTATAACGTTATTTATGAATAATGCATAAAATAGGAAGAATAAGTATTCTAAAAATTTTTAAGAAAAAAAAAAAGCCTATGGTTTAAATGCAACTGCATATAGAACATTCGCTTCTTTTTTAAAATATTATTTTCGGTAAATAAATAAATAAATAAGTGTATTTATTTATTTTAAAATTTTTTAAAGGAAAGATTTAAATTTTTTTATTTTACACCATTGAAAAAATTTTGCCCTAGTTTGAACCAAATTTTGGTGCTCAGAAGCTGACACTATAAGATGGTGACATCTCGTACCAACATTTAGAGTTTCTTATAGATCTTGTTACAACTGTTAGAACTATGCTTCAACATCAGTTCCAAGTATTGGTTCAAGATTTCACTATTTTACAGTGGCAGTTATTTATCACCCAAATTTGGTTCCAACTAGGAATAGATTTTAAATACATCAATTATAAACAGAAGTGTTCATATACGTCCATTAAAAACATTTCAAAAATATGCATTAAAATATTTAATTGCTATAAAGGACGTTAAATACTAATAAAAACATTAAAAGATCTTAATAATTTTTACATGTTCCGATTGAATTTACTCAATCATCATCAGAAAAAGAAAATACAAATAAACACAAAGATGGAAAATGACAAACTATTAGAAATGAAATTAGAAATTAATTTAGAAATTTCATTTCTAATAGCTTGTCATTTTCCATCTTTGTGTTTATTTGTATTTTCTTTTTCTGATGATGATTGAGTAAATTCAATCGAAACATGTAAAAATTATTAAGATCTTTTAATGTTTTTATTAGTATTTAACGTCCTTTATAGCAATTAAATATTTTAATGCATATTTTTGAAAAGATTTTAAATAGTTTTGTTTGTACTTTATAATTTTGTCAGTTATTTCTAAAGTAGTTAAATAGTTATAATATTACTGATAGATATTGCATGGAGTAGAAATAGTAGAAAAATACCGTTTTTTAAGGAAAATACTTTGCACAAAAGGTATAAGGGCAAACCGATATCAAACATTAGTTTCTTTTTTAAAATAATTTTTGTATAAATATGTATACTTATTTTACGGGTGCTGTGTGAACAGAACATACATGGAATAAAACATTAATTCGTTGCTTTCTGCATCTGTTTTTACTTAAATTGCTACTACGACACTATTTAGGTTCCGAAATCAGCAAAATTTCTATTCTTGCACAATTTAAGGTAGCTATCGTGATATATCATAAATATCAGTATTAATCATTTGATACATTGAGATATTTAATGATATCGTCCACCCGTAGCCCGCGAGTAGTCGCGACTTTTTTGACAACGTCATTAGTCGCGCTCGGTCTTTTCGCCGCTGACCCCCTCGCATACCAAATATGTAAAATACGAAATATTTTTTACCTAATATAGGAAATAACATTTCAATGAAGATATAAATTTGCGGTTTTCTTAAATTATGCATTTTATTCATGAGATCTGGAGTAATTGGTAAAAGTAAAATTGAACTGTCATTGATGATTTTACGTAGATTTTTTCGTCAATTTAAATTTTGTTTCTAAAAATATACCTGAAAGAAAAACAGAGGTGCCCACTTTCTTCACTAATGTGGTCAAGAAATCTTCAAAGTCAGCTACATGGTAGATTGCCGTTGTATCTGTAATATGATAATACAAGTTAGGAGAAGATAAGTTAAAACGGGCGGCAAAAAGACCGACACGCGACTACTGACGGGTTAATCAGTACTTTAGCTTTAGTGTTTCAGTATTTTTTCCAGCTAGACATGTGATAGCTGATATACAGTCGAATCTCTATATAACGAAATCCATCGTTCCAGAAAAAAATTCGTTATATAGATAAATTCGATGTATAGAGAATGATGTTTAAAATCGTATTTAATGTGTGAAATTTGAACAAATATTATTTTTGATCTTTTGATTTAAAAATTTGAAATGTTTAAAAGTTATCAACCTAACATTTTATTTCTTAATTTTTTAAGCTGTTTCAAAAAAGAGAGCAGACATTTATTTGAAAGCTTAATGAAAATCAAATAAGAAAGACTTGCATTAATTTCAGACGAAGAACTATGTAATTTTTTGTTGTTTTGATTTTAAAATCGTCACGCTCTCAAAAAATGTTCAAATTTTAGCAAGGAATGAAAAATTGTAGTTAACATTTTCCTCCATTTGAAGGCCTCTCTTATGTGCCTCTCATTGATTCCTCTCTTAAATGTGACTCATGTTGACTCTGTTTTGAGAAGGATGTGAAAAGGTGTGTGGGAGGTGGGATGAATTCATTGGATTTAAAGAACAAGGAGAGAAATAATATAAAAAAAACTCAGCACTGACGAGAAATCAAAAATAAGTGATAGAAAATTGATTCCATATGATTTTGAAGCTTTTTAAAATTGAATAAATTAAGACCAATTTGTGAAAAAATTCGTTATATGGAGATAGATATTTCGCTATATAGAGACTGTTTTTAATGTAATCATGCGAAAAGGGGACAGTTCCTACTAAAAATTCGTTATATAGAGAAATTCGATGCATGGAGTTTCGTTATAGAGAGACTCGACAGTATTCTAAAATAACAATTTCTATGGAGGTGAGAAACTGTCCCTACCTTTTAGACAATTCTCATGCGTGCAAAGCAGCAGGCCTTCCTAGTTTGAAATAAATTTGAAATAAAGGAAAATAAACTGTGAGAAAAAAAAGCTTCAAATATATGATAAAATGAATTTAGTATAAAAATATGACTTTAAGAGCTGACATTGGAGTCGATGATATATAGAGTAACTAGTTTTAATTGATATGTTGATTAATACCAATTATTATATTAGTATGTTAACATAAAAAATTTTAGATACTCATAGCATCTTTCAGTGAAATGTGATATGTTTTAGTTTGCGTATTAAAAAGGCTGTGCTGTATCCGAAAGTTTAAATTTGCGAACATCTGCACTAAAACTCAATATTAAAAAAATAATAATAATCTCAGATTGTAAACTGTAAATCATTTCCTAATTTCTTTATTTGAAATATCTTGATTAATTGTTGCATAATACAGACTATAGTGGAATGAAAAAAATTCCCAACCATAAATATTAGCTCATTCTTATCCGTATCTTTTCGTAATTTACAATTTTAATGCAATGTACCTGATTCACGCTATTCAATATAATACTTCTATAATAAATTTAATTTGGGCATTTGAAGTAATTGAGGACCCCAGAAGCCAAGGGGTATAAGTGACAAAATTGAGAAAAATAAACTAAATACACAGACGACCTAAAAATATGCTTTTTTCATTTCAGGTAAAGAAATATAAGTGATTTTCTTATTATTTGCTGAGTTATAGAGGCAAACCACTTTTTTCGAAAAACAAACAATACTGATTAATTATACATTTAAAGAAAATCGTACTTTATTTTTTAACAGTTATTGAAATAAGAGTTCAAAGACCAGAATGCAATAAGCAGAAATTTCCTATTTTAATCCACTCAATTGTTATTGATGTTGCAATTTAACATCAGTTATCTTTAAACTCAATTTACTACAAATCGAAATTTTGTCACTTGTACCCCTTGGCTTCTGGGCTCCTCAATTATAACGGCACACTAAGTACGAAAATATTTAGTACTTTGAATTAAGAAAAATAAGTTTTCATCTTTACTTATGTGTTTGTTATTTTTAAATCTTTTTCTAATTTCTACATGATAAATAAATTATTGAAATGCCTATTACTAAAAACAATTCTAACAATTTGTCTATTTTCAGATAAATGTGATGTTTTAAAATGCTTCAATGGAGGAGAATGCGAAAAGGGAGCTTGCGTATGCCAAGAAGGATTCGAAGGGACAAACTGCGAAATACGTATGCATATATATTTTCTGTTACATTATTTTTTAATTAATTAAAGTTTATTTAAGAAAACATAAAAATGTATGTCTCATAAAATCACTTATGATGTTATCGCTATTCCAATAAAGCTCTGTAACAGACAGAGAATGGTATTTTATTAAATGCAATATAGACATAAATAAACCTTATTAAAGTAAAGAGAGGAGAAATATGTCAAGCGTATCTTTAAATTTTGTTGGATGTGTTTTATACATAAACATGTTATGTGTCAGACATTCGGAGTTAGCATGGGTGGTTAAGTCCTCGGTAATGAATAAGATCACGATTTTAAATATAAAATTAGGTGCCTTTAACATAATTAAAAACTTCAATTGAACATTAAATTTATATTCCGAATAACGTACACGCAATAACTTTATTAAAGTCTCATTGAGGCTTTCACCTGTTTATACTAATATAAGAACAAATTGCCCTGTCTGTATTTGTGTCTGCGATGGCTAGCGAAAACTACGTCACGTACGAGGGCTCAAATGTTTTGTGAATATAGTCCAAGATATTCCCCGATGTATTTGAAGCTGAGAGATTTAATTTTTGAATAAGTTTCAGAGATATTGATTACGAAGCACAACACACAATCAAAGTCATTATGTTTTTTTCTGATCGCGGTAATACGTATGCATACGTACAAACTTATCAGGACAATTGCGCAGAATACGTACGCATCAGAAACAAACATAGAAACAATTTCGACTGTATTGCTGTTTATTGTTTTTTTTTAATAGTTTTGTGTTAATCTAAAATGGTCAGAGCATTCAGTAGAGTTAAAATTGAAAGACATAGACAGATATTTCGTTTTTTTTTTTTTTTTTTTTTCGTTTTAAACGGTCTAATAAATTTGTAAAAAATTTGCAGTTAATCCTTTGAAAGAAAATTTTTTAAAAAGGTCGTTTTTCTGAAATAGTTTTTCCTCTTATTGTCTCTGGACTCTTCTGGAAGTAAATTTAACCACTTCAGACCTGAGCATAAAACAACTCTACAAATACATATTTATTGCTTTTGCATAATCGAAATGACACCATAGATGACAGGAAGAGTCATTTTTTATGAAATCAGTACTTTAGGAGACTGGTAATTTAGGTTTTCAAATATAGGTATAAAAATACTGTTACGTATATAGGGTTCTTTTGATCTTATGGTTAGACAACTTCAAACTCTTGTCTCTTAGAAAAGTAGAAAAACATTTATTTACAGATCTTCAGAACAACAGAGTCTTCGAAACTCACAAATATTACTAGATATTCAAAAATAACTGTCCAAATCTATCGTACAAGTACAGATATAGATCCCAGAGACGCTTTATACAATGTCTCAACGCTAAATCACATTCAAAACACCGTAGAGAAAACTCAAGCAAACTTGCTTAAACAATCGCAGCTCACTCAATGACTGACTGATAAATAATAACAACAACAGCTCGCATTGCTCTCCTTATATAGGCTCGCAGCATGCGCCGGAAATTTCCACAGGCTTCTCGAATGTTCCAGAAAACCATGGAATAACATTCAATGTATCAGCATATCTAAAGGGGGGGGGGGTTACCATCGCCAACAATCGCCAAGTTTGTCGCCAACTTGGCGATATCTTTAATATTTCGCCAAACTGCCGTAGACATACACTGAAAAATATTAGACAAGTTTGCTTAATAACAGAGACAATGTAACAAAAATTAATATTAGTAAATGAATGGTGCTTAATAAGATTATTTACATTATTTTACAGTACAAACACTAACTATTTACAAAATCCGTAACAATACTAATCCCCTTAAAACATCAGTTTAACTATCAGTAATATAAATTTACGCGTTATCAATATGAAGGTCTTTAAACAAGTAAATGATCAGCAAATCCTCAAAAGTTTTTATTGTAAAAAAATTTAAGTTAAATAATCATGAATATTTCTTACTTTCTTGGCCACAATATCTTGAAGGTATTTTGGAATCTAGGATTAAAATAATGTATATTTTATGAGGTAATATTCATCAGTGCTGACATTTATTGGTTTAATTTCAAAGCAAACAAACATTCAGCTGTATAAAAATAGAGTAAAAATGCAAAAAATTCGAAAAGCTTAGTTTTTATGAGGAAAAGAATGGAGTTACACATTTGTGTACCTCAGGTCTGAAGAGGTTAAAGATACTAACAAACCAAAAATATGCTCATAAAGCTATAATATTTTCAAAAAAAGATACAATTATATTTTAAAAAATATGAATTTTCCTCTTTCAAATACAAATTCAAATGAAAGTCACTTTCGGCTCATGGAGAGGTTGTTTTTCACACGCTAAAATTAACTAAACGTCCATATTTTAACACAATCTTTTTAGAAAATCTCAATAGACCAGATTTAAATCACCTACAAAAATTTCAAAATATTTGGAGGGGTAAAAACATTTTTTACAAAGTAAAGTGTGTGAAAACATCGAGAAATGAAAATAGAAATCGAAGGGATTTCAGTGCCGTTTCTCTCAATTTTGACTAACAAGGAAGGTCTCTATACGGAAATACCCCGGAAAATCTGAAAAAATTACAGAATGCTCTCCTCGTGTGGATATATACGTTTATGAAAAAATTTCGGCGGAACCTCCATTCAGTAACCGTAAAAAAATAACGAAAATTTCGTTATTTGGCGATTTATCGCCGATTGTCAATGGAATGTAATTTCAAAAAAATACTTTATGTCAAATACACTTCAATAAAAAAAAGTTTCATGTTGAATTTGTTTTGATAAATTTAATTTAAATAACTTTAGTTTTGTAAATTTTAGTTTGTTTTAAGTATAATTTTCTTATATCGAAATTTATATGTATTTATAGTCAAATTTAATCATCAAAATTTGAGATTAAAAACGAAATTCACAATTTAAATTTAATTAAATTTGTTTCAAGCTCAAAGTCCAATTGAGAATTGTCGATTAGATTTTGTTGCTATGGAAACATATGACGTTTATTTTTGAATACGCTTAAACGTATGAAGATAATTTTTCTCAATATGATTTTTTTTAGATATGAAAACATTTTTTCCAAACGATTAATTAAATAACTACTTCAACGAGTAATATATATATATGTAATACAATATGCATATAGATGTATATAACATATTAAAGTCTCTCTTTGTTTATGTTTAAATTCATCAAATACCATTTACACACAAACTATATATCCAATAGTTTTGAGTATCATTATAATCGTTTGCTTTTGGCGAGGAAAAGGGCTTCTCGCTAAATCGAGTGACTCTCGTCTTTTCATGCCAAATATTCGAAAATATTTTATTTTTTTACACAATATCTAATGTGATCCCGCCGCTAATTTTGACTGATTCCTTATTATAAGCACTTTAATTAGTATATTTTTCATAAAATTCTGGGTATGCCAAGTATGGAGCCCCTTGCAAGCATCTTCCTTCTTAAATGCAATTTTTTAAAATGAGATTTGAAAGAATGCCGAGTTTTATTAGAATTTACGATCCATTAAACTTTCAAAGATCTTGGACAATAATAATAATCCGTTTTGCTAAGCTAACAAACTAAAGAAAAAAAACCCATTTATGTTTTAATAAAGAACATTAATTTACAGTCAGATTTATATTATGTTAAAACTATTTGTAGCTTAAATATCTAACGCCTCAGTTCTCTATATGAAAGATCTCTGGTTCCAAACACGGTAAGACTAAGTTGGAATTTGGATTGTAAATAAAAAATGCTATATTTTTTAAATCTCATTGTTGAGCGTAATTAGTTAAAAGAATTAAAAAAAATTAAGGGTTTCTAATTATTCTTAATTTTAAAACAACTGAATTATTGAAAATTATTTCTCCCTTTAAGTTAAAAAAATGTAGTGGCAGAAAAAATCTATCGTGAATGTTCACCTTAATTCCAATGAATATGGATTCCAAATTTCATTACAATCAATCAAGTAGTTTCTGAGGAAATGATCTTAAACTTCACCTATTTCACGCAGGATTGCTCCCAGTCTTGATTCCCGTTAACGCAACGTTCAGTAGTCTGGTCGTGAATTTGTTGATTGAGTACAAATTTAATTGATCTGATTATTCTCAAATGTTGGCAAAACACATGCACCTTCCTAGATGGATTTACAAAAATTCTTATCGAAAAAATTTTATGTGAGCCTCTAAGAAACAGTCTATACTTATGGGAAGAGACAATATTGGCTTGTAGATGCATTACGAAAATGGGTGGATAGAAGAATTATGGATATGCTATAAAATGTGAGAATAAGAATAAATTTATAAATCTAGGAATTTCGAATTTAAAAACTCGAAAGACGCATCTTTAGATTAAAACAAACGGAATGAATAGAATATTAAAAAAATGGTTTTAATGGCACTTACCACAATCTCCCAAAAATGACAGTGCAACTGGAAAGAAGAATATGCGGGCTTGAGTAATTCAATAAACAAATTATTTATTTCATATAACATCACAAGTCAAAATATTTCTTTTCATCAACAATAAATCTTATGTTGACTTCGAATACGGCGAATATAGTAATAAATACAATGGATTGTCCATGCACATTCCTACCAGAATATAGAATAAAGTTTTTAAACAGCCTTACTCACACATCATAAAACAGAATCTTCCCTTTGAATAAAGAATACTGTTGATTGCTTTACAAAAGTTATATCGTTCATTTAATTACAACATAGTTTTATCAGAATAGCATATCGAATCATTTTGTCAACTGAATCATGGCCCACTAGATCTAAAGGCTATTTGAGATTAATGTATGAAGTCTCCTGCCAGAGGACGCTGATACTTTGGAGAAATATTTGGCCCCATATTGGAGAAAACTACGTAGCGTAAAATTTTGTTTCAGGCTTAGATATTGAACTTCAATATGTATTTTTCATTTTAGATATTCTTTATCACTTGTCTGAAGCATGGCCCACTATATCTATAGGCCCATCTATTTCAGATTAATGTATGAAGTCTCCCGCCAGAGGACGCTGATACTTTGCCCAAGTTAATCAGACCAATCATGTAAACCCTGAACCAAAACAATGACACGTGTGCAAACATGTGCACAGAACAAAAAGCAGCTTATTCAATGCTAATTTGGGCAGGGTTTGCATCACGTGGACTTACACGTGGTTCAATGAAATGGTTCAGGGTTTGAAGTTGAATCTAGCCTCACTTTTTCGGCGGTTTCTGGCGAAATGGCTCGGCCGCTAGTATATAGTCGGCGTTGACTGAATTATGCATCATCTGATGCCAGAAAGCTTTATGTAATGAAAAACAACGACAGACGATTAAAAATTAAAGAAAAAAAACCCGTTGTCAAGCAAGTTGCGGTAGTCATGGAAACCACACCTCCTTTCCTTTTTCTTCCAATGGGGTTGCATTTTAAGTCAATCAATATAATTTAAATTGGAAAACAAAATAATCTTTTCATTATAATTTTTGTCTGACAACTTTTTTTTGCTCGTTGATTGTAATGAAATTTGGAATCCATTTTCATCGGAATTAAGGTCAACATTCATGATAGATAGATTATTTCTGCCACTAAAATCTTTTATTTTTAGAGCAATAGCAATTTTTCAGAAATTTACTGTTTTTCAAAGGTGTTTTTTTTAAAACCAATTAATTTTTTTCTTAAAACTAATTACTTCAGGGGATTTTATATTTAGACTATCTTTATTTTTTTTAAATCGAAACTGCTCTAGTATTTTAGGAGTTAATGGGATTTCAAATGAAAATATCGGGTACTACTTGGTTATCCTGTCGTCCAAAAAACGATCGCCAATCTATAAGATTAAATACCTAGAATCGATGATCGTGAATGTCACATTCAATGACATTAATTGCGATACACGTGACGTCATTAACTGGTTTTTATTATTTTTATTAATATTCTACTAATTATTTGTTTTTTCGCTATTTAAAATGAAATTATGTCAATAAGTATAATCTGGCTATAAGTTTGGCGATTCGCATAATTTGGAGAAACTGGTTGACGGGATAATTAAGTAGTACCAAACATAGAAGTTTTCGGAGAGCTAAAAGACTTGAGCGCTTCTAACTTGTGTGAAAATCTTCACAGTTCTATCAATCGCTTGAATTATAGTGTAGTATAGAAGCACTTGAATAAAATTTGTCATATGTAATAAACGAGTATAAAATGTTGGAGTAAAATTAATGTGAGTGGACATGACGCCGTAGTCCTGTCTACTCTTAACCACGAGGCTAACGAAAAAGACAGGCTGCCACGGTGCATCCCAAAAATCTTTTTTTACAGACCTTTAGAATGATGTAATGCTTTATTCGTGCACCCGCATTGGTGTATTTGAACATCACGTGATTCCAACGGTCTATAAAAAAAATATACTTGAAATAGACAGCGATAGCCTGTCTTTATCGTTAGCCTCGCTTAATCCCTTCGCAATGGGAGCATTTCACGAAATTTTCTATGTTTTGTCACCGGTTTTTTAAAAAAGAAATCTGTCTCCTATTAAATCGACAAAATGCTTCGATTAAATAAGAGAAATTTCACAGTAAAAATTTAGCGGTTGGGATAAGCAAGGATTCTTAAGCCTTTTTGCGGTACGTATACTTTTCGCTCGTCCCCAAGGAGTTAACAGATAATATGCATGTGACTTCACATACCTGGAAAAGGATGTACTTCTCAACTTGTGTTTGGCAAAAATAATAATTCTTGGAGAGTTAAGGTATTAAGGTATTATTTATAATACAATAAAATGAAATTTATTACATCGACGTGAAAATTACATTTAGTTTAGAATTCTCTAATGTAGTTTAATTTGAATTTTTGCCTACCGCAAGTTGAGCTCTCGCGAAAAAAGCCAGTTTATTCACAAACATGCATATTATCTATGGTCCAAAAACTGACAGCACAAAATCCTATGTTATCAAGCGCAAAAAACTTCCTTTATTTTATGAAAGGGTAGCAATAGGGGAATCCAACGATCCATGTTTACCGGAATTGAAGTGGTGCATAAGCCAAAAATAAATACCACTAATGGTTCACTCGTAGGTTTAGCATTGTTTTTATCTTACAATCAAAAGTATGAGAACATGGAAAACTGGGTGCGGGAAAGCACAATGCTAAGCCTACGAGATAACCACTATTGGTATTCATTTCTGGTTTATGCACCACTTCGCTTCCGTCAGACAAGGACATTAGATTCTCCTTTTATTATTCTTCTATAAAATAAAAGTTTTTTTTTTTCTTTTGACGATAACATAGAGTTTTGTGCTGTCGGCTATCGGACTATAATCAAATATTTTTCTTTACGTCTGAGCAGATTATTTGTATACTATTCTTTTATTATTTCATGTACCATAACAAAAATTACCTCTATTTTGAAGTGTATATCTAACTATATAAGACTTTGCCCGGTTAAAGATTAAACCATCACTATTTATCAAGAATAAAATGTTTGAAGCATGATTTTTGAATATGAAATGCTTTCAGTGCACTCTGATTCTAGATATTAATTTTATAATCTTATAATTTGTACAGTTACGGATAAGAAATGTGAAGACGAATTGGAATTATGTGCGAAGTCTAAAGGTACATGTATAACGGATGAAGATGGACAAGTTGAATGCGTATGCCCACCAAACAAAAAATTCGATGATGCGGAGGGTTGCAAAGGTAAGTTGTTCTAAAAATATCCTTACTCCTTTCAGGTCCGATTTTCAGAAAAAAGTTACTTTTACGTTAATAAAATTAACATTAACTATCCAAATAGATTATGTAGAGTTTAAGAAATATTTCTTTGTTTCAAATATAACTAATAGTGTTGTTTTGCGTATTATTTGTGTTTTTTTGCATGACAGTAGGCTAAGAAAGTGTTTTTGGAGATATTAAGAAAAAATATATTACAACCAGATTTAACTGACATTACAAATTTTTAGTACTTTTTGCGCTTTATTACACATGATTCTTTCAAAAAATTAACTTTTATTTCAAATTTAAAGAGTGAGTTAAAATAAAAAAGTCGCAAACGGTGTAAATAAAATTAAGCAAATTTTATTATTATTACTATACTAAAGGCGTAAACGTTAATGAAGTCACACAGTAAATGCATAGGCACATTCTAACAATACTATATAAAAATAGTAACAAAAGTATTTGTTAAAACAAAACAATACTCAATGAAAATAGATGCACTATTAATATTATACCAGATCCGAAAGAGTGAAACAATATTTGAATTATCTTTTAACTTTGTTGGTGTGTTAACTGGAGTATTGTGGAGATGTAAAAATTCTCTTTAGATATGATCAATATGTCTGAAATTGGAGCTGAAAAATAATACATGATGTAATTTCACATTGAATATACTTAAATATATTTTGACATTAAAATAATCTGTGTCTTTCTTATACGCATATATTAGATATACAGGCATCTATAGTTAATGCTATTCTTCTAAATATACATATTGACGTATTTGCATTGGTGATTGAATGTATAAAGTTTGCACTCTAAGGTTTCTAAAAACGTAGTTCCTCCATGTTTTCGTATACATTGCTTAAATTATCACGAAAAATTACCTCTGCTTTTAAAGACTAATTATTTTCTTACTATTGAGAACAGACCATAGTCAGCGCTCTCATTTTATAGAAAATGGATGGTATTTAAATACAGAAGTAATTTTTAACAATATTTTCAACAAAAGTATTTTTTTATATATAAAATATTTTCAAAAAGTACCTTTGGGTATTGGAAAATACAACGGTAAACCTACGTGTCAACCACTAAAATCGGGTTTTCAGATGTTTTCCACAAAGATATGACTTGGAAGACCAACTCTGTTTTAATAAACTAATCACATTTTAATTAATTTTTAAATTTCAATTTCCAGCTCAATGAGTTGATTGTCTGTGCAGCCGCCTCCCGATCTATATACATTTTGAGATTAAATCTCAAAATACAAATCTAGTGTTAGCGAGTGTCTAAAATTTTTTCATAGGATCTTTATTACTAAATCTAAGCTCCATCCACAAGGTTGTGTATTATTTTGTTCACTAACTGTTTGAGATGAAATCATAGATAATTAAAATTGGATGCAATTATAATCAGGGTTGGCAAGTTTTTGACAGTGTGCGGTTTTATCCGGTTTAATCTGTCATGTCAAAAACTTCGTCAGAAACCTCAAATACTACACTGATCTGTAAAATTTCACGTTAAATATCTGTTACACATATGCACCATTCGATGTAATACTAAAAATTCCCTATTACTGTATTGTATATTATCATTTCCAGAAAAAAAATTGTTATAAATCCGAAAATTTGTCCTGCCTCCAAACTTGCTCAACTAGCAATGCTTCTGCTATCAAGCCCTGCTAGCTCAGCATCAACTGAGAGAGTATTTTCTAACTTTGGCTTCATACACTCTAAACTCAGAAATTGTTTGGGTGTAATAAATGTGCTAAATTGATTATGTGCTATATTATGTTGTGGGGTAAAACTGATCCAGATTCCCCAGTAGTCAAACAATATTGGTCCAATATTGGCTACATCTTGGAGCAGTTTTGGCTGATTGGTGCAATACTGGCATGAAATATTGCTCCAATATTGGTGTGTTTACATTTTTCCCTTATTGAGCCAATATTTGCAGCCAATATTATACCAATATTGGGGTTTCATTGGAAATATTGCCAATAAAACGCCAATATTGGTTAAATATTCGTGTTTCATTGAAAATATTTCCAATGTAATGCCAATATTTGTACAATATTGGGAATTCATTGGAAATATTTTCAATGTAATGCCAATATTTGTACAATATTGGGAATTCATTGGAAATATTTCCAATGTAATGCCAACATTTGTACAATATTGGGAATTCATTGGAAATATTTCCAATAAAATGCCAATGTATAATCAATATTGGCGTTTTATTAGCAATATTTCCAATAAATGATATATTGGCACAACGTTGGAACAATATTGGTTTGCTACTAGGGTTATTAACTGTACAAAATCATTTTCTTCTGTTTGAACATTCTAAAAAACAAAAATGTTTTATTGCAGTTAAAATAATTGAATTTATTTTTGTATTTATTAAATTACAGTAATTAATGTTAAATAGAAAATTATTTAAATCATTAAGACTTATTCAAACTTTTCCTCGTGTTCTTCAAATGTTTTAAAGCGCAGTACATGTTTTTGACAGTTTAAACAAGTTTTTGACGGTTTAAACCAGTTTTTGATGCTTTTCATGTCAAAAACCAGTTTCTGAAGTCAAAAACACAACCCTAATTATAATATATAACTAGTATATAACCCCGTCAAAAATGACGGAATTTTCACTTGCATTTCATCTTTTAATTCTTCATGCAAACAAACAGAATGCAGAATTTATTTTTGAAGAGTTTGTATTGTAAAAAAGCACATTTTAAAAATAGCAATAAATTTCTACAAATACAAATGATTTTTTTTTTTTTTTTTTTTTTTTTTTTTTTTTTTACTTGATATTTAGTTTTTGAACAAATTTTAATTTCAAAACAAAGACAGTATTTATTACAATAATAATTGGCAAAATAAAACTTAATTTCAGAAGATTTCACAAAACATGTAAATTAAATATCGAAGTTTTAAAATTTTAAAATACATTCTTTATTGTGATTTTTTATTATGATTCGGCAGCGATTTTAGTCGTGGGTATATAATAGATTCTTAGTTCGATGCTTTTAGGCATAGATTGTGAAGCTTTGAGATTTTTTTTTTAAATTTAGATTTCGTGCCATCTATACGCAGTTAATATAAACAAAACAACTTAAAAAAAATCATAGTTTCTTATAAAAAATACTGTTATTTTCTATAGTAGGAGGCATTGATTTAAATCAAAATCAATTTTTAAAAACTTCAGCTTGCAACTTTAAAAATTCAATCCGTAAGTTATGAAAACCAAAATTATTATTATAGTTTCTTTTGTAAAATTTTAAATTAAATCTACCAGTTTTTAAAGCTTAGATTATATCCATTCGAAATTTGCTTACATTGTAAACGAAATTTGTATTTTTTATCAAATGCCATTTAAATGTAAGGAATAAATAATATGATAAACAAAATAAAAATCATCAAATTTTAATTTAAGAGCAATTTTGATTTATTTGCATGCATTGCATCAAAGGAGATAAAGTTTTAATTTAAGACCATGTGAAAAAATAATTTTCAGTTTTACTAATGCAGTCATGATGATATCTTATATATCCATAACAACTTGAAGAAAAAAAAGAGCTTATTTATTTAAATAGAAAACAAAATTTAAAAAAATTAACCGGATAAATGTTAGCATTTAAAAATAATAATAATAAAACTAAATTTAAATTCATTTAAAACTAAATTTAAGTTTTATAATATATTCCCAAAAAGGCTTCTAAAATAGTTCATAGATGGCAGCACTAAAGTTGTGAGAGACGGTGCTAGAGTGATAAATAAAATACGATCGTACTCAGATAATAAAAAAACTTTTCCACTTTCACTGTTATCTTTATGTATTATAATTGGGTTTGATATACATGTTTTATATGAAAATATGCTGAAAAAACATTATTTCAAGTGGAAGAAATTTTAAAAGCATTATTTTAGCATCTGTTTTCAATTAAGCCTAACGTGGCGTCTAGCAACGGTTGAGTCCAGATAGGAGTGGCACAACCTGGAACCGTTCTACACATTTCTTCGGACGCATTTTATTATAAGTAGATAGTAACGTGATGACGATCGCAGAATCTGTAGATGTAGTGACTAGGGAAAACAAGTTTCTCATCCGCAGAATATATTTGGTGCTATTATGTATTTATTTTCATATCGCTTGCCCGCAAGAAAAGTGTCACTTCCCGTAAGTTTCACAGGAGAGGCAAAAGAAAAGGTACATGATTTTATTTTACTTAGCTCTATATGCAATGTATAAAACCATGCAAAAGTACATAAAAACCTTAATAGTTAAGGTACTGGATGAGGTTTGAAGGGTTGGGTCCTTTTACCTCCCAACACAATCCACCCTCTTTTGTTGTGATAAATAAACATGTAGCGAGTGATTGCTTGTTTAACTACACTTGTGAAACAGTTTGTATAGCAAGGGGCACTTATGAAAGATCTTTTAGTGGAATATAACGCAAAGTAAATTTTTACGAGAGGTAACATTTTTCTTGTGGATGAGCGATATGATTTTTCTTTAATAAAAGACTTAAGTTTTTAACAATATTTTTTCCATCTTTTATTATGTGTGTAAATAATGAGCATGCAATATTTTTAAATTAATAAAAAAAAGCTAACAATCTATTTTTTTTCACAGAAGTAATAAAACGTTTGTTTACGACGCAAGTGTATGAATAAGCATGTTGAGTCAAATGTGATTCATATGTAATGATGAATTATTTTGATGAATAAGCGACATTTATGATTATGTTTTTTTCCTGATCCCCAAAATTATATATTATACAACTTTTGCTGCTTTTAACCGCCAAATATGATGTGTACTTAAATTATTATATAGTTGCACGCACAAGTGTCATAGATATTTATAGTTCCGCATGTCAAGTACATTAATATTTAATTAGATATTTAATTTTGTATCGGATTACTTTATTTAACTATATACCCACCAAAAATGCACAGAACACAATTAAATAATACATAGATTATAATATAAAACAGGTAAGCTGTAATATAAGTTAAAATATAAAGTCTGCATTAATATAAAACATACAAGTAATATTCGGTGATAGAAATTAGCGAAGTACTCACAATTTTGTGTTATTCGTGTAAAAGCGAAAAAAAAAAGCGCACAAAGAAATTTCATATACATAGATAAATTTCAGAAGTTTATTAGTTACTTCCTCTGTTATATTAGTGAGACTAATTAACGATGTCATTATACTTTTGCAGTAATTGTTCAATTTTGTATGATTATCTATGGGAGAAATAAACTTTAGGAATCACTATATATGGACATGTCTAATTTAGTTTATCAATGTTTCGATTATGTAAATCAAAATTCTTCTTAAGTTTGTTAGTTACTCTTTTTGTCATTAGTGAGGCTAGTTAACGGAATCATTATACATTTTGCAGTAATTGTTCGATTGTATAAGCCTGTATAAGTCCTCTATATCCCTGTCCATAAATCATACACAGGGCAGCAGAAAAGATTTCGTGTGTATTTCCAATTACTGATGGAAACTGCTGAAGGGGAAGTTTCCATTGCTATTTTGAACCCAACCAAATTTGTGTATACTATGTAGAATACGTAGAAACCTCTATATTATGTAAAGAGCTATATAAAAGAATTTGAATTTTTATCCAATTATGCACGTTAATAGATGAATTCGGATGCGTTATATATTTTCAAAATTCAAACTGTCTGCCCCTGTCATCCGTTGTTCACTTTTCACCTTATTAAAAATTGAAATTTTGTCAAAGTATTCTGAATTATTTATTTTTCAAATCTTTTTAAAAGCCGTTTATGCAGACTTATCTTATTTTTTAAACTTTTGTAAAACATTGGTTTGTTCATTTTGATTTTAAAAAATGCTTATATTTTGTAGGAAAAAGTCTAAATTGTTTTGTACAAAATAAGTGGAGGTGATAGTACCCGGTCAGACAAGTAATAAGTACCATAGAATATGGGCACTTGTTTAGTCACAAATACTGGGTGTTTCAACCTTAATTGAAATCGGCTTGTTGGTAATAATTTTAGAGAAACAAAAATATTGCAACAAAAATGTGATGATGTATAACTAGTTTTGTATAACATGTGATAACACAACAAAATGTTCGATAAGAACAGGGGGGGGGGGTGTCAGGTAACTGATGATACCGTATAAATTGAAAATTACAACTGCTAAGAATGTATTTGTGTTAAAAACATATATACACTTGCTGTTTGATACACAAAAACAAGAACTTTAATTTGATTTTGTGCAATTAAAAATAAATAAAAATATAAATCCAACGTTTGGAGCTGCATTCTGCAGCTGTCTTCAGGAAAATATGATGCTGAAATGACAAAAGTTCAGAGATGAATGGTTCCTGCACCAGAGTTAGTCGTTTCATAGTCATACGTTCCTGAAGACGGTTGCAGAAGGCGTCTCAAACTGTTGATTTTATATTCTATTTTATTTTTCACTGCACAAGTTCAAAATCATGTTCTTATTTTTGTGCACCAATGAGCAAGGTTATGTGTTTTTAACAAATAAATTGTGGGTAGTTGTAATTTATGGTGCAATTGTCCAGTAAGTGTTTCTGAAAATTACCGTTCAAAATGTGGAGCTTCCAATGAATATTGGTGACTCCTATAATGGAAACCTCTTCCCGTTATTTTCAATGTTAGAATATTTACAATAAAGATGACACATGCCTATTAAAAGTTTCGTTATCATATACTTCAGTTTTTTTCTGAAAGTTATTACCTTCAACCAAAGTTGGATTAAAGTAGAACAATCTGTACGTAAGAATAAATAAGTGGTTTGTGTCCTTATTTTTTTATAAAAATTATTGTTTATCTTGCTGGGTAGTATCACTGTCCTTATTTTGTAAAAACAATTTAGACTCAACCTTTCGATCATTAGATACTTGAAATCGATATATAGATATGGACAGTTACACAGATACTTGAAATTCGGAACTTTTACTTGATCAATAATATTTAATTATGTAGGGTAGATGTGCCAGTAATGGGCCACCTTAAGGAATTTCTCTAATAAATAATTTTTTATTAATAGTTATAATTATTGTATTCCAATTTTTTTCATATTAAATTAATCTTTCAACCATATTTAACTAATCCCACAGTTATAATTCCCAACAGAAATAAAAAATTAATTTTAAATAATAGAAATATGTCTAAACACCCAAAAGCCCAGTAATGGACCACCTATGTTCCAGTAATGGACCGCCTATGTTCCAGTAATGGGCCACCCTACAAAAAGTAACAGATAATTGTTTTTAGGTGCTTCGTAATTATGTAAATACGTAGCACCTATAGTTGTCGTTCAGTCCGTCCGGCTGTCCGGCTGTCTGTCCGTCTGTCTGTTCGTTTGTCTGTTCGTCGGCATACAACAACGCAAAAACTATCCAACCGAATCGTTTGAAATTTAAAATACATAATTATTACATAATTTTGTCGAGTCATTTCAAATTTTATTAAAATCGGATGAATAGATTAATTACAGGGAAAATCAAAAGATTCCGTTACGTTACGGTCAATGCGGAAAAAAGTTTAAAATGCATTTTCATTGTTGGAAATTTAAAACACATAATTATTACATAATTTTGTCGAGTCATTTCAGATCTCATGATAATCAGATGCATAGATCAATTACAGGGACTATCAAAAGTATTCCGTTACAGTCAATGGGGAAAAAAGTTGCAAATGCATTTTAATGGTGTTACACTCATTCGAACATAATAAAATTGACATGAACCTATGACGTATATATGTAATAAAATAAAAATTCTGTACAATCTGAGATGCAAAGAATATTTATTATTAAATTACAGGGCCACACAAAAGTATTCCACTACATAATGCTATACGGAAAACATTGTTTGGGACATGTTTTAATTATATTAAACTGTGCCACATTTTATGAATATGATATACGTTGCTGAGGTGTAATGAAAATTACTTCCTGTATGTTTATAGGAACACAAAGAGTTCAACCACTGTACTGTATCCGAAGTATTGTCTACTATATCAGGAAAATCTGTATATTTTTAAAACTTCGTTATCGTACGAACGCACCTCATTTGCTATGCTTCACGTGCGATTTCCAACTCGTTTCAATTGTATTTTGCTCCAGAACTTAATGAAAGCATACTAATAAAACAAAATATTAAAACTTAAGTTAGAAATTCATTACATTAAAGGATTTATAATGAAAAAACATAAAACAAAATATTTAAATTTAAGTTATGAATTTATTATAATCAAGGATTTATAATGTGGATGTAAAACAAAATATTAATGATACTATTAACTGTTTATTATAAACTAACATTAAAGGATTTACCTTGTAAAGATATAAAACAAAATATTTAAATTTAAAGGATTTATAAGATAAAGACAATGTTTTACTGAAATCAAGTTTAGATAAAATAAGGCATAAAAAAGTCTCCAATCTTCATTCATATCATTATCTAAATGATGTGCTGTGCAACTGTGAAATATAAATAATAGATCTTCAATTTTATCATCCCTTTCCGATAGTCCAAACTATTCAATATGAAATTTTAGAATGCATTTAAAATGATACATGTTCTTGCACTGTCCAACCATTTTCAGATAATCATATAGCCCATCGATTTGGCACAGATTGATTCCACAATTTCCCTTCAGAGATGCCTATATGGATATAGTATCACAAACGAAGCAATCTCATTATTTGCTGAAAAACATCCCGTAACAGTGATTTGTTCTTTTTCGTTATTTGGTACTACATAATACACATCTTTAACTGATTTTGATCCCAAAATTTTCCTTGTTTTAAGAGCACAAAAGAAACCTTGTTTTAACCTTATTTAAAATTCTCTCTGTATAGTTTAGAATTCGGAAGAAAATATTAATATCTTCTTCCAAATATGTTTTTACATTTCTGAACCAACTTAAAACAACTTCTTTTGTAACGGCACATCTAGATTTTGTCAAATGTTCTGCTTGTGTTTTGTACCAATTTTGGATGACTTTTTTAAAACAACTATTTATAAAGTAATTGCCTTTATTAAATTCTAATAGGTAAAATTTCAGTATTAAATTTGATTATTTAGCTTTTCCGTTAAATCAAAATATTTTAACTCTACTGAAATAACACTTTTTGTATTGGTCACTTGGGTGGTCCATTACTGGAAAATCACGAAATAAGCAATCCAGTAATGGGCCACCCCTCCTAAAATCTTAAAAATTATTAAAATTTTGTAAATGACCATTGGTATATTAAATTCAATGTTTTATATTGCTAACCAAACAAAAACATTCAATTTTTACGGAAAAATAAAAAAGATATAAACTAAGTAAGTAAAGTCTGCTCTTAGCGTGTTCATTAAGATTTTCAGTGAAAAACAGAAAAACTGTGAAACTTTATTTTCTGCTTCCTAATTGTTTTGACGAAAAGTGTAAAAAATTAATCGAGCTTATAAGGCATGCAAGGTAGAGTTCAGAAAAAAATAATAAAAGCTTAACTATTATTTATTATTATTTTATAAACCAAAAAGTGCGAGGTGGCCCATTACTGGAAGGTGGTCCATTACTGGCACATCTACCCTAGCTAATATTATTACCGGTCCATACTATATACAACAACTAAGTATATATAATATTTTATTTATTAAAATTTTTTTAATTCCCTTATTATTATAATACATTTATAATTTCAATCTTGTTCGCGATGTGTAGATAACTATTGTAAAACAGTCTGTGGCGACAAAGAAGGAGTGATTTGCGGTGGCGACGTAACGAAAGAAAACAAAGTCACATGTACCTGCGAAGAAGAAGGCAAAGCTTTTCATAAAGGTGACAAAGAGTGTAAAGGTAAGAAGAACAAATAAATTTTTTCTACTTTATGTGACGCAGAAATGTTATTTTTAAAAATATTTTTCGTTATAGACTTTTTGATGAGCCCGCTTAAAATATAAAACACTTGTTTTTCATTATTTCATGAAACCGCATCAGAAATATGTACAAAACTGTAAAAATATATCATGTGTAAAAGTAAAATTATCTTTATCACATGAAAATGATTATATCCTTGAAAACATGAGAGCAATTACGTAAAATCCTACTTTTATGAGCTTCTAAAGAAAATAATTCTTTCTTTTCCAGTAATGTAATTGCTAAGGTCAAGCAATTAGAGTAATCTCAAATCAGATGTTATTAAAATATTAAAAGAATATTAAAAAATTTACTTGTATTATAGTTGTATTTTTAACAATATTAAATATTAAAACAATAAATAACATTGAAACAAATTTTTTCTAAACGTAGCGATATCAGTGATCACAAATATATTGAATATCAGCTGTGAACGGTAATAGCTAATTTCTATATTGTTAGCTACAGACGTATAGATCCAATTTGGAAAATCTCTTAAAAATTGTAAAAACATTTTTGAAGTTGTTTAGATCAGTAGAAAAACTTCTTAAAAAGTTACGCAATACTAAAAGAAAAAAAAAATTTCGTCTCACAATTGAGTTGACCGAGACTAAACTTTGAATTCCATAAATTACACTTTTCTGCATCTGTACTCAGGCAATGCTTTGAAGGGTCGTACACAAAATTCTTAAAGTTTTAGAAAAAAATTATTTTACGTGTAATTAGTCACATCTCAGAAGTACCACGATAATGTTAATTTTCATTAATTAAGTTTCAGATTAGATAAAATTAATTTGTTTTTCCATACGTTTAATTTTATAAATAAATGAGACTATTGTTTTTTAACGTTTGAATTAAAAAAAATTCTGTTAATTATTTCATTTATATTTACCATATAAGTTGTTTATTTTACTTCAATATGTCACAATGAAAATATATTTTAAATTTCTACAGTTATATTAATCGCACTCTCAATTATTATTTGTTTTACATCTGATGATTATACATATTTCTAGTAAATTTATGAATGAAAGCAAAAAAGAAAATGCTTCAACTTTAAAAAACAATTACTCGGTCTGTTTTAATTCTAAAATAATGGAACTTTTTTCTTTTACTTCTTAGGGAAATAAGAAATTTATTTTTACTATATATAACAATCAGGCGAGAGACCGTGTAAAGATTTTAGTTTCGTTATGTTTAGGAAATGATTGTATTGACCAAGTCACTTTTAACATATTTCTGTGCCTCATTTAAAACATTCTTATAACTGGAACTATATGTCTGTGACAAACGGTTTAAGAATTAGCCATTTAGTACCGCTGAGAGTGGGCACTCTGTATAACTCGGCTTTTAAATCTTGGGGGAAGGCGCCGGTTTTGAGAGCGGGATTACGCTGCGCAATGACTCTTTCTAGATCATACCAAACATGTTACATAGGATAGAATTCCGGGAACTTTGAGCGTCAATTCACATGACGAATATAGAGGATATTAAATCTGCGTTCGAGGCTGTAAAAAGTCATGTGGTATCGGTAAGTTACCCAAAGAACTTCTAACTGATAAAAAGGGAGGCTGCTACTGTTCTCCCCGTGAACTGTTCCATTGACTGTTCGGGATTTGCATTGCCTTTAACGGAGCTTTCCCTTCTTTACGCTAGACGTTTTTGCATGGACCACGTGATCATGACGTAGATGGAATATCCTCCATTTTTTTCTTTAAGAAATTCACAAAAAATGTGTGCTACTGTTTGGTTTCGCATTATCGTCTATAAACATGCAGTCCGGGCCTTACAGTACCCCGAAATAACCTCAAATACTCTTCAAGGACCTCATTCCTGATATAAGGCGTCTATTCTTGTGTGGTTTTTTCACTATGCCCAACATGAGAGCCCGGTTGTTGTGAAGATGACGGCATGAATTTTGGACACAATAAGAAAGGGCGCCTTCTTTTTAACGATTGGTCGGGATTCTCCATGTAGAGTGATTTTCGTCTAATATTTATCTGGAAATTAACGTTGAGCTTGCAATCACTCAAACTACGTAAAATAAATCACAGATTCTATTGCAAGGGAATCCTGGTCTAGGTCGGCATAATGTTGATCAGTTTTACACCATTACGCATCTGCTGTGCAGGTACTGTCAAGGCACATCGCTATGGGAACGAGGTCATTGAATCCTATGTGAGATTGTTCCGTGGTACTGTAGGATCAGATTTTATGTTTATTGCCGATATTGTGAAGCCAAACAGAGCTCCCATTGCGGATGATTTTCTCACAGAAGAGAATATTTGCCGTATGTATTAGCCCTTAAGATCTCCGAACTTCAATCCAATTGAACATGTTTGGGATGGGATAGGAAAAATCATTGCATCGCGTTATTCTCTTCCCAGGATCACAAGGAGTTATAAAGTACGCTATTGAAAGAATGGACTTTGTAGAAACAAATTATTATTGCCATCTTCATAATCAAGATGAAAGCTCTTATACTGTTATATAGTTTGAACAGTAATGATCGATGATCGATTCCATATTAGACAGACTTTTCGCAAGATAAATGCTTTCTGTGTTATTCGTGTGATTCAACTCTTTTTGATATACCCTGTATTTTAATTAACAATTAAAATCTTTTCTTTATTGTTATGTCGATATTTTTTCTCCCATTGTAACATTTTTTGCAAGAAATTTCGCAACAGCACGGTGTTTAGTTCATCAGTTTCCGCAGATTTTATGTTTGAGGCCTTAATTTTGGACATGAGTGTACATCCAAATTTTAAGTTTTCGACATCATCAATTGAACGAAAATATATTATTTTCTCTAATGAATTTTAAATTATTTTATATATAGATTTCCAAATACAAATTATGGGGGGCAAAATTAGTTTGGAAATTCACATGTTTAGAAATCATGTAGAATGGTTCAGAAAATATTTTTTGTTTCCTCAAAAATAAGATGAATAAAGTTATTATTAGGATGAGCGGAGCGAATCATCTAATAGGCTACACAAATCACATTTTATTGTACACTGTATTGAAAAAAAAATTATTCAGTATTTTGACTTGAGATTAAACATAAAAATAAATTACGATATGCAGATTTGCACAATATTACCTTTTTTAGAGAATAACCTTTAAAAGTTCATTATTATAATTAATTTATTTTCCATGTTTTTCCATTACGGACGCATTTTTGCATATAAAAATGAAACACGCATATTTTCAGAAGAAAAAAAAATCACGTAGTTATTAATTATAGATAGAATCATGATTAATTAAATAAATAATTATGAAATAATCATAATATTAAATATTATAATAAGTATTATTTCATTATTTCGACAAAATATCTCAAAAACTGCTTTTTAATTTTAATTAAGGAAAGAAATATTTTTGGACTTGATAGAAAAAAATATGATCTGTAGATTCTGACAATGATTTTTTCTTAAAGAATGATTAAAAAAACATTTACCACTATTTTTTTTTCCATTATACGAATCATGGTTTATAAATGATAATGAAACCTGCTTATTTCTTATAGTAAATAAAAATCAATGAGTCAATAAAAATGAATAAAATCATGAATGGTTAAGTACGTAAAACATTATGGCTGCATCAAAATTTCTCATTTAAAATATATTTAAATAAGACAAGGAACCTAAATAACTATATTTTGCAAAAACGAAATATTTAAAATGTTTAAAATAACTGCAATAACTACAATATAAATTATATTTCAAACCGTAAACGAACTTTAAACATTGCTATAATAGAAACGCATGTTATTTGAGAGAAAATATACATTTTAATAGAATACTTTATTAAGACTGGTTGGAAATAGCGCATATTTTGGTGCCCATTCCTTTTAATCATATAACAGTTTCGCGATTTTTTTTAAGAAAATTTTAAAATACCCGCTTTTATGAAAATTACAGCATGTTTTAATGAATTAAAATTTGTGAAAATTCAATTATTAATAATTAATTATAAAAGTATTTTTCAATGCTAAGAATTCAATTTCACAATTTATTCTTATTATGTGAAATCATATACACAGACAATCCTTATGCATTTAAAAAAATTACATTTCTTTTTTTTTCTTGGCAACAAAAAGTTGTGACAAGTGGCAACAAAAGTGGCAACAAAAGAACTGTGAACAATTTTTTATTTATATTAGTGTTATATCACAAATAAAAAATTCTGAGGAAATTTTTAACTATTCGGATGTTTACATTAAAAAAAAAATAAATAAATAAAATGAGCCAAAACATAAAATAACATTTTTTTCTTAATAATGATGCAAAAATAATCTAAAAAAATATTGTTACTTCCAAATATTTATCTTATAAAATAACTCTGCGAATCAAAACAAAACATGGCTTTTGGTTGTTAGGTAACTTTAAAAAACCCATTAGGTTGTTTAAAAAAAAACTCCTTAACACAACCATTTTGCCTTACTTTATGTTTTAATGACGTTATTTCAGAAACTTTGCCTTTTCACCTCTCATTAATGAGAGGGAATAAAAATTCAAAAAATTTCTCGAATTACTCAAGGCCCCAACTAGGCACAAAAAAAGACCCGTCTATGGGGGCATTCTTTTCAAATATCTTGCTCAAATTTTAATATTTTTTCCTGATTTTTTTGTATAGGATAGCTGATGATGTTCCACAACCGGCCTAGTTTTTACTTTTTCAATTTTTATTTCAGATTTTTAAAAAATGACTTTAAATTTCAAAATTTCAATTTTCATTTTTCAGTTTTAGTTCCAGATTAAAAAAATTACTTTAACTTTCAAAGCCGGTTTAAACCGGTTCTGAAATTGAAACTATCATAATATAAAAAATATATAAGGAAAATAGGAAAAGTAAAAACTAGGCCGGTTGAGGATCGTCCTCAGCTATTTCTAGGCAAAAAAATCAGGAAAAAATATTAAAAGATATTTGAAAAGAACACCTCCATAGAACTTACATTATCATCCGGGTCTTTTTCTGTGCCTAGTGTGGGGCCTTAAATACTTTAAAAAAATTTTAAACAATTGTTATTGTATTTTTAAATATTGGCTTTTATTCTAATCTGAACAATTATTATGAATACTTTTTTAATATAGATGACAAGTGCTTCACAGTATGTGGTATTCCGCACACTGACAAAGATGGAGGCGTAACATGTAAGAATGGTCCGTTTGGAGATGTCAAGTGTGGCTGTAAAGACGGGAACTATACATTTGAATCCAAAGATGCCGGATGCAAGAGTATGTAAATATTTTTTTTTCTAGTATAACATCTGTTATTTAAAAATTGGTTGCTTGCTTGTATTTCAAAATCAGCACTGAATGAATATACCAATGCAGTACGCATTTTTGCCGATTCCACCGAATAGGGAACAAAATACGGGCGTTTGATTGGCTGAATAATTTTAAGCGCATTTTGTTTTGCTTCATTTTTGAATTTACATTTATTTAATCATTAGTTTTTGTTTCGAAACCTTTTAATAGATGGATTTCTTATATTACGTCTAATTTTCCTTCTTATTGATAGATAAAAAGAAAGATTTTCTTGAATTTCTAATTAAAGAAGTTAACGATAATGTTTCTCAATTGTTATGTATTACTTAAAAACAAAAACAATAAAAACAAAATTGGAATTTCTTCTTAATTATTTTAATATAATACTTACATGTATGCCCCTAATACGTACATCTAGATTCAGTACAATTTATTTCGAAACAATAATCACATCTCCTTTTTAGGACATCAGTTATGGGATATTTACAAACCCAATTGTTCAATATTACTTTAAAAAAAAAAAAAAAAAATTGTCATTTCTTCTTATTATTTTAAAATGATGTACCTATATACGTCCGTAATATGTACATCCATATTCAGAATGATTTATTTACAAACAACAATTGCTCTTTAAATTATTCAACCAATCAGAAGCCTGTATTTACTTCCCAATGTTAACTTCGGTGGGATCGCAAAAATGCATGCAGTAGTACCCCGATATACTTTTCCTCGATTTAGGTCGCTGCGCATTTACGTTGTCTGTCCTCATTTTTTTCCCGTAATTAACCCGCACTTTGAACTTTTTTCGACGACTTTTGATTGTATGACGGGAAATTTTCCCCTGACAGTCAATTGATAGTTACAAATAGATGAAAAATTCACTTTGAATAGTTAGAGAATTCAATCTGATGTTACATACAACTTTTAAAATTAAAAAGCAAAAAAAAAAAAAAAAAAAAAAAAAAAAATGTTGGTTTATACTGCATTGCAATTGCTTTTTTTTTTTTTTTTTTTTTTTTTTTTTTTTTTTTTTTTCGCATGTTCTAGGTCTGAAACTGAGCATCTATAGAAACAATAAACTTTAATGGCGTCCTTGACATATGAAAAAAAAAATGTTTATTGAGTCAAAATTTTGAATTTTTTGTGATGATTAACTTTCTTATTTTAAACAAAATCACATGATAAAACTTCTCATAAATTTGCAATACACATACATTTAAAGTCTGAATTTAAAAAACTATTAAAAGGTTGAATAATATAAACTAATACAAACTTGAATGCATTTAAAACAAAAATAAAGTTTATATACAAAAAATAAAAATACTAAAAAACATTTAATAATACAAAAAGTAAACTTTTTGCCTAGCTATTCGCAAGATCTCATTAATACAAATCCATTGTATAAGAAACAGTGGATCAAATCAAGAACAGTTACAGCTAGTTATTATCAAATGACTAATTAAATCAGAGTTCCGCAAAATGTTATTACACTAGAAAGAGCAAATTAAATGGAACACAGAAAAAATATATAATGGATCTATTTGTTTTTTTTTTCTACAAAATTTCAATTTGTTTTTTTAGTCAACATCTCTTTAGTGACTTTTTTTTGGGGGGGGGGGGGGATTGAATTTGATTTTAGATATCAGTTCGAAAATCTTTTAAATGTATATTATTTTAAGAATTATATACATTCATACATATAAAAAGTTTTTAAAATTCTAGTATTTTATAAAGGAAACGAGTGTTTTTCTTATATATATAGATATACATGTATAATAAATAGGCTGGGCAATTAGATCAAGAAAAATATTACCGAAAATTTTATAGTTAAAATAAAATAAATCACAAGTTTTATAAATGGGGAATGCAGAATGTTTCAAAGTTAGAAATTAAATGAACATTAAATTTAAATGTCAATAATTGACACTTCGGTCAACAGTTACAATGTTGACGTTTGTTTATTTTTTAAGTTTATAACATTCCGTATATATCATTTAGTAACCTTGTGATTAATTTTATTCTCACGATAAAATTTTCTGTTGTATTTTTTAAAGTCAGTATTTTGCGTGTTCATTATAGCACTAAAACAAATCGCATAAACGAAACCAACCAATCAGGAGGCTAGAAACTTATTTATTTATTTATTGAACAACATACATCTGACTCTTGTGCTCGACATGAAGCCTTCTTATAAGTCATCGTCAATATACAGGGACGAGATAGCACAAGGAAATTTTTACAACACAAGAGATATACAACCAGGAGCGCCACACAAAGAGTGCCTGTAATGGAGCCAGAGGGATTCGAACCTACAACTTCCTACGCTCGAAGGCGATTAGCGGTGTGGTGCTTTGAGCACATGGCATCGGAGGCCCAGGCTGGAAACTTCTCTGTGGTCTAATCGAGTAAACAGAGTTAAAATGCATGCGGCTTTGGAATTGAAAGAGAGATATTGGAGTGAGACATTGAGTGATGCGATTACCGTGTTTTTAGTAGTTGTGCACATGCGGGAATGCCCGCAAAGGAAGTAGGAGCGAAGCAGGCAGTAGGGTGTTCCAAATTCAACTGACGCAGTAGTGAGTTTGCACGACTTTCCCAATACAAAATTTGACACTCCTAAGTTATCTGCTCCTCAATCACTGAATATCAACGACAGTCATTAGCAACCCTTTTAATAGATTCTTCCATAAAATATATATTTTAATTTTGTACTTTACTTATAAATCCAAGTAACTTTTGCATTTTCTTTTTGTACAATTGTTTAAATAGCGTAGGTACATTTTCATCTCAGTAGTGAATTCCCTATAAAATTTGCTTTTCTAAATACAAAATATGAAGGCGAATACATTATGCCCAAATTGATATAATAATATTCATATAATACTTTTTATGTTTGACAAACAAGCTTTACAGGCAAACATATTATAATTAGCAGCATTATCATTAACTTTAAAATTAACATTTTTTTAAATTATTTTGGATGTAGAAATTCAATTACGCATTTGAAAATGTTGAGACTTAATAGCATCCTAAAAATTGATATTTTGGTTTGGATTAATAGGCTTTAGAAGATACTCAGAAACATTTTTTGAAAGTCAGTAACAGAAAAAAAAGTTTTTATAAATTATTCCCCAATTCTATTCTTTTTCTCGAAAATATGTTGGCTTCTAACATTTTAAACCCTTTCCTTTTAGTGTAGGAATAGCTATTTTTTGGGAAAAAAAATTCTGATTCTGCTTTTGGATTATAGCTCACTCTAAATTTTGAATAAAATTTAGAGATCATTCTAAATTTCATCACTCTAAATTTCACTTTTTTGTTACCCATCATACTTACATCATACGTACATACAGCAAACCCATCATACGTAGCATAGGGTGAAACTTGCAATCGTTTTGAAAATAGAAAAAAAAAATTGACGGGTTTACACGTTTCACACACTGGAGATTCCGAAAAACAAATTTTTAGAAAAAAAAATTGCCGTCTTCTTCTGACTGTGTGTCTGTAAACTCTCTATCTCCCGAACTAACTGAGATAGAGATTTAAATTTGATGCATACTTAGTATGTAATAATGGAGAAAAACTTATTGAATATCAGTAACTTCGATTATCCGGAACTATTTTTTTTTCGAATCCTTGAAATAATCGTTCTGATGAAAGATGCATAAATATTTTCTATTTTTTTTCCCCTTTTAAGTACTGGCTGTAAAAAACAATAAAAAAATATAAATATTGCAAAGAACGAAATCGATCGGATAACGAATTGTCGAGATATTTATTACTTTATTTTCTACACTCTTCGATTTTTCATGATCCTGTATTTTATTCAAATTTCAATTCAAACATATGTTTTAATTGAAAACGAGAAAACTACATGACTTTTTAACTACATGATTATTAAGTGAACCCAAAAACTTTTTCCAAACTGTAAGATTAAAAGCCAATAATGGTTCATCGTAAATGTCGCATGCACTTGACATTAAATACGTTACATATGTTTGTATATCATAATTGTTTTTAATTCGATGTTTTATTTGTAGTACTAGCGAACGGGGCTTTTTATTTGATTGAAGTGGCTATGCGAGTGTGTTAAATCTGATTAAGCTATTAGAACAACACAAGCAATGAAAATTGACGCGGGTTCATTAAATATTTTTGCGCCCTCTGAAAATTCAAGGTCTGCGTCCTTTACCCTGATCCAGTCTGACCCTGGATGAAGATACACAAACTTCAGAAAATAACAAAAAATAAGGAGAACAACTCATAAATTATTATTTTGAACTTAACTTCAGCTACAAATCTTTTTTTTTTTTTTTTTTTTTTTTTTTTTTTTTTTTTTTTTTTAATGCTGTTTCTAAACCTTAAATATTATTTAAATGTCAAATTATTTAGGAAGTTAATATTATACCCCGGAAGACGAATTCAAAAATATCTGCATAGTTTATTTTTTCTCCATTTAAATATCACTTGATATCTGTACAATAATTATAATATCAATGAAACATTTTAATTACTAGTAAATCTGCAGATCAAGAGCCTCAACGTCAGCTTTTCCCTTCTTTTTTTTTAAAAACACACTTAGCGTAATATTCAACTTCCTGGAAACTGTAATTTAAAATTTTCGAATTACGTAATTATTTATAAGAATAAAATAAGAATAAGAAATTTTCAGCCATCAAAAGCCGTTAAATTAAAGATTTAGTTATGTTAGGATATTCTGAAAAATTCATGATTTATTATTTTTGTTTTTTATTATACCAAAGTAGATTTCTTCAGGGGGCTCCGCCCTCCTGAACCCCCCATAGTCTCATTAAATTTAAATTTCTAACTTTCTATCAATCTGCTAATGGTTATTGTATATCTTGTATTTTTTTTTCTACATTTTAATTTATAAGCATAAGTGACAGTTTTAATAAGCATTTTTCATTATTCTCATACTTCTAGATACCTGCCCACCAAAAACACCTAAATCTGATGTATCAGGAACTTTTGAAAGTGTAAACTCAGTAATCTAGGGTTTTACAATTTTGTTTACGAAAAAAAGAAGTTTTGATTGCATTTTGTGGCAGTTATCGGGGACTGACAGATAGACAGAAAAACAGACTGAGAGTTGGAAAACAATAAATTTTGCGTCGCCAAAATAAGCCTTCGCCGAAGTTTCGGCAATGACGTCATTATTCATGAGTTATTGATGTCCATGTTTCTTGTATTTTTAACGACAACTATAAAATACCTGTTTTTGTTCAATTATGACGTCAAATTTTATCAATTGAAATATTTGTTAAAAATGTAATTATTTTTTATTTATTTTACTTCTAATTATGCCCCCATTTTTGTCAGAAAAATTCTTATTAACGAAACAAATTTCCGTGTTTAATATTTAACAAAGTACTATTTTTATTTTTAATTCTGACGTCATATTTATTTTTTCTTAGTTTAATTTTTTGAATGGAAATTGCTCAATTGAAACTTATTGCCGTTAAAAAATTATTCCAGATTTTTTTTTTTTTTTTTTTTTTTTTTTTTTTTTTTTTTTCAACGATAAAGGAAATTGGTTAAATTTTATCTAAAAAATCGCTCTTGATTCTGTATGAAAAAGAAGGAAATTTTGAATTATTAATGAAAATATTTCAATAAAATTAATAAAACATAGCCTATATTCTTTTCTGGGCTATGTTATATTTATCCGCAAAGATACAAAGACATTAATTCATCAGTTTTGACGTTGACTTCATTTAAATTTTCGTATTTGCTTTCAAATTTATAGCATTAAAATATAATAAGGATTAGGATGAACGGTTGCTCAGCAACCATTAAGAGAAAATGAAGAAAATGAAATAAATACATTTTAAATAAGTAAATCTCTAAAACAAATTAGTTTATATTATTGGAACACATTTATACAAAATCTCCAAAATTTACAGTAATAACTTTAAAAATCTGACAAATGCATAGACAAAATTTCAAAACAATATGAATAATTTAACTGGTAAATTTCAGTGTCCATTTATCATTGAATTCCATTAACGAAATGTGTCATTTTCTCTCAAGGAAAAAAAAAAAAAATGAAAATCATTGGATTTGCCATAGAAAAGCATTATTGCGCAAAATAAAATATTCTATATTTTACGAACGAATGAATCAAATCTAACAAAAACTATACAGCTTAATCCCAGTGCCTCACTAACACACCCACTTAATTTCAAGTCAATCGGATGTTTTTTGCATTAGTTATCGCGGAACAGACAGACTGACAGACTGACTGACAGACAGACAGAAACCAAAAAATTTCGTGTCTCCAAAGTAAGCCTTCACTGACGTTTCGGCAATAATAGAAACAGGGACTTACTAAACTGCCTAACCAACCCACTACACATTTACAGCACTTGCAACGAATTTAATTTATTTATTGATTTGTATCTTCCATGAACTTGTAAAAATTAATTTTATTCTTATGGCGACGAAATAAAAAAACGATATCTCTGTTATTAAAAAAAATAAATTTTTTGTATTTGTTGCTGAAATGCAGATTTTTTTTTAACAATAACTAAATAGAATGAAATGATTTTAATTATTTTTTTATATTATGTAAGATGGAAATATAGTAATACCGGCATATCACAGGTTTTATTCTTTTTTTTTTCTAATATGACATCATTTACACCTTCAGAAATACTCATCTTTTCTGAAATAAAAGCGTGGTTTATGCAGTTATTTGAGAATTCTTTAGTTTCATAAAATATTCATTATAAATAAATAGAAATGGCGCAATTTATAGAAATATTTTCTTTTGTCACGCCACGGACCTTTAAATTAATAGAAGTTCACTTTATTTAGATGCAAGAATTAAAGTCAGTGAATATGACATCATCACTGACGCAGCTATAACAATGTATATTATATTTATGGAATAAATTTATCTGGATTCTGTATAACCACATTTTATCCATCAACAAAATTTCACTTTAGATATTATATTTTATAAAAGTTTATCTTCTGTTATTTTACTTACATAATACTTAATATTATTACTCAGTAAATAATCTGTGTATTGCAGGGAATAACTATGTGCAATTATTTTATTAGGATTAAATTTTACGAAAACCTTTATTTTTTTTTTAATGCGATTATACATTCACCGATGAGATCAAGCTTCTCATTGGTGGAAAATAATGAAACAAAATAAATTTTAGAAAAGCCTAACATGTTGCCACTGTTTTGAAGAAATGTCATGAAAAAGTTTTTAAAATAAAAATAAAATATAAAAATTGAAATAAATTAAAAATTAGTCAGAATGGGCACATCTACACATAAACAGCTTTCATTTAAAAAAAATAATAATTATCAAAATCGGGCCAGTAGAAAGCTCAGAGCTGATGACCAAAAAAACAGCCAGGTCTTTTAAATATATAGATTATTAATCTTTTATTAATTTATCTTTTATTCCGTTATTTAAAAAAAAAATATGCCAATTTGTATACTTTGCGAGTAATTTGGAGATTTATATTATAATTTGTCAAAATGTGTCGATGGGATAATCAAGTAGTGCCCGCAATTCCGTAATAGAGCATTAGTATGTATTAAAAATATTTAAATACTAATATATAATCCCGTCAAAAATGACGGAATTTTCACTTGCATTTCATTTTCATAATACTTCATACAAACAAACAGAATGAAGATTTTATTATTGAAGAGTTTATATTGTAGAAAAGCACATTTTTAAGATAGCAATAAATTTCTACAAATACAAAAAATAAAACCTTTTCTTTTATTTGATTTTTATGGCGATCAGTTAAATATTTTAAATTTTTTCTCCTGAAAAAAAAAACGGGGGCTTTAGGGGGGCTCCGCCCTTCATGACATAGTGTAAATTATTAATTTTTTATGTTTACAAAAATAGAATTTTTCAGGAGTTTTGAAAGTGATCGCTGTATTTGAAAACGAGTTTCTCACGCAGTTTCAGTTTATCGATCGTTTTCGAAAACGGCTTTTTGGCGCGAAAAAAATTGCTAAGTTTATGGTGCACATCTATAAGTCATCTGTTCCATATCATGCACTAAATATATTAAGTACATCAAAGCAGATAAAATATTTCACAATACTTCATACAAACAAACAGAATGAAGATTTTATTATTGAAGAGTTTGTATTGTAGAAAAGCACATTTTAAAGATAGCAATAAATTTCTTCAAATACAAATAATAAAAACTTTTTTTTTTGTTTTTTTAATTTGATTTTTAGTTTTTGAACAAATTTTAATTTCAAAATCAAGACCAGTATTTATTACAACAATAATAATAATTTGCAAAATAAAATGTTATTATTAGCAAAATAATTCGTTTTCAAATATGGCGATCACTTAAATATTTTAATTTTTTTCTCCTGAAAAAATAAATAAATAAATAAATAAATAAAAATAAAAAACCGGGGGCTTTAGGGGGGCTCCGCCTCCTACGATATAGTCTAAATTATTTTTTTTTATATTTACAAAAATGCAATTTTTCAGGAGTTTTGAAAGTGATCGCTGTATTTGAAAACGGGTTTCTCATGCAGTTTCAGTTTGCCGATCGTTTTCGAAAACGGTTTTTTGCCGCGAAAAAAATCGCTAAGTTTATGGTGCACATCTGTAAGTCATCTGTTCCATATCATGCACTAAATATATTAATTACATCAAAGCAGATAAAATTTTGATTTAAGAGGATGTGAAAAAATAATTTTCAATTGTACTAATGCAGCTATGATAATATGTGATATATCCATTGCAACTTGAAGGGGGGAAAAGCTTATTTTATTTATAATAGGAAACAAAATTAAAAAAAATAAGCGTCTTATGCTAGCATCTTAAAAAAATTAATAAAACTAAATTTAAAAAGTCCGCAATAGCTAAGTAGAACAATGGTTTAAAAACAGGTTTGCGAGTCCTCTGTTAGTTCATAGATGGCAGCACTAAAGTTTTGTGAGATCAGAGAAAAACGGCGCTTTGAGCCGATAATTACAATCATACTTTTAAATGATTAAAAACTTATCAGTTTACATTTCCGCTGTTATCTTTATGTATTATAATTGGGTTTTATATGAAAATATGTTGAACAAACATTATTTCAAATGGAAGAAATTTTTAAACAATCATTTTAGCATTTGTTTTCAGCTAAGCCTAACGTGGCGTTTAGCTGCAGTCGATATCCAAATTGGAGTGGTTTATTCCGGAACCGTTCCTACAGTCTCTGAAGTCGCTTTTTATTATAAGTAGATACGTTTAAATTTTATTTTGGAATTGCAATGTATTTATAAATAGTTTTCACGTGTTTTATTTTCATAATTTCTATTATGCATATCCATGATCGGTAAGTATTAAGGTGGTCCCCAACGACTAGTTTTTTGTTACATTGTTTTTTAATTTATTTCCATGCATTTATTAAGATATTTTTCTCAAATTTATTCTCCTTTTTAGTGGATTATTGCAAAGTAAAATGCGGAGGAGAAACTCTCAAAGTCAAATGCGATGGCAATATATTTGAAGAAAGCTTGGAGTGCAAGTGCAGTATTGATTACGAAGACTTCAATACAACAACGAAAAAATGCCAAAGTAAATATATTTTATTCTTATAATTAACATGCGCAAAAAAGCATTATTTTTTCTTTTATTACAATAAATGAGGGATTTTGAATATTTGGCACATGTTCTTTCAACCTATTCGTATATCAGTACAGAAAACTTGTCTTATTTAATGAGAGATATTATGCGATTGAATAACAAGAAAGTTACATTTCAAATTTTGTGGTGGCAAAGGACACTTTGATCAGACGTTTGAAGATTTTTATTCGAAAATATCGTATAAAAAACTTCAAAATATTTGTTATTTAAACCTTAATGCTTTAGGTTTTACTAAAATATGAGGCTACGCATAAAAATGAAAAGATGAAAAAGGTACAAACTATAATATAATTAAAAAATAAAATAAAAATTTAATTCAAAGCATTATTTTAAGAAAAAAAAGGTTACAAAACCTCTTGCTCCCCCCCGCTCTAGAAAGGAATGTCAGTGTACCATTATATTCTTCAAAATCTTTCTCTATTTTCTTCATGAATGTTCGACGATGGTGTGAATAATGATTAAGGACGTTTCTTCCTGAAAAATTTTAACGAAATACTTTTAGTAATTCATTACATTAAATTATACATTAAATTTAACTATCTGATCTTTTGATACACTTACGATAGCATAGGTGAGCAGTGTTGAATTCAATCACTTATTTCCGGGATTTCAGTCGAGTTCCGCTGGTGTATGTGTGTGTGTGTGGGGGGGGGGAATTGCAATTTAATCCATTGAAAACTCAAAATTTCAAATCTTTCGGGTAGACATCTCGTGGCTCCGTGGGGATTACCCCCCATCCATGTCAACCCCCGAAATCAACACTGTAGGTGAGGTCTCCAGAAACTAAGGGGTACAAATGACAAAATTTGGATTTGAAGTTAATTGAGTTAAACATTAATTGCAATTGACTGAATTATAATATGAAAGTGTTGCTTATTTCTTAGTGATCGTTAAACTCTTATTTCAATAATTGTGAAACAATAATCGAGTACATTTTTTACTCAGTAGAAAAAATGGTGCACTGGAGGTACAAACTGCAATAGTTGAATGATATTTTTAAACTTAAAGTACTTGAGTTTTTTGTTTTTCTTGCGCTATTGAAAGTTCAGACAGAACTCTACGGCATTTTCAGGCACGGCTGCAAGACATATTTGGTTCGAAAGCTCTAATTAACCATCAGCAGTTTCTTTGTAGAATAACATGAGGATTTTTTTCCCCTTAAAATACAGCTGCTGCATATTTGAGATATATTTCACTGACTTTATAAAGGATGGTGCAAGAGACTCAAAATTAATAAAATCTTCATTTTTTAGCACTTCTACAGTAACGCTTTTACATTTACAAGTTGAGCCCAGTGCTCTGGAACAAACAGATCCCTTTTATCTCTTTTCTTCATGATTTCTATAAGCCAAATGTCTTGGTCACATTTATTATAGAAGTGTTCCGAAACCAAAAAGCGATGATCAACTGTTTCTATATTATATATTTTTTATGACGTACAGATTTCACAATCAAGTGGCTTTTATTCTACTCTCTACAATTGTCAGTAAAAGCTGTTGACGGAAGAATCTTTATCAACTTTAAAAAACTGGATGCTACTTTTTGGTAATCACGAAAGCCTGCCCTTCATGCCACATATACATGTGGCCAGTTCCGCTTTTAATGTTATGAATGTTCAAGTTGTACATCTAAAATAGACTAATTAATAAGCATTAGAATTCGTTACATGTTATGTGGTCATCATTTTTAGAGGTCAAAGCATACAGCACCATTTGAATCATCCTTTAAACTATGGAATACGTCTTTGGCTAATATGTAAGCTTCTGTTTTACGGAGATGAAGTTCTTTTTCAGTTACTGCTTGTTGTTTTCCATTCTCAACAATTCAATTGTAGCTTTTCACACATAACACAGGTATCAATACCCGGTTGGTGAAAACTGAGATTAAAATGGGTGCCAAAAATCTGTCTATAGAAGCTATCCTTGACCGGTGCTACGAGCTTTTCTTCAAGGTAAAAACGAATATAGAGTTTGTACATCCCATAACAAGATCCCTCTAACAAGATATTTAAATTGATTGCTGCATTCAAATAAAGTTTCTTCCAAAAGTTAAGGTGCAACGTGTTTTCCGAAGCTTACCGGGAAAAAAATGGCAGTCAGATTAAACTTCATAGTTTATATGAATGACAATAATAAGCTTTAAAAAAAAACTTACGCAAAAATTACAGCTACCACTTTTATTTTATAGAAAAGAATAGGTATTTGTGAATGAGAGAAAAATATGAAATTACGAATCTTTCATATTTTCGCGTGTAAATTTTGTTGTATTTGAACTATTGTTGTCAGTTTTGTTCCCAACAACTAGTAGAGTCTAGAAATGTCTAGAAAAAGTCGTTTGTCTGATAAATTAAGGTGGTGGGTGGTAGGATGAATGGAAATGAGGTTGTCAGAGGCCGATACTGCTAGACGGCTCAATGTGTCCGGCAGTGTAGTTTAACGACTCTGGGATCAGTATGAATCCAAAAATTCTGTGTCCAGAAGACATGTTCTAGGTCGCTTATGTGTTACAACACCTGTAGAAGACTGGTTTATACCTCTTTCGGCCCGAAGGAGAAGACGCACTACTGTGCCACAACTCATTCCAGATGACTTTGTAGCAACAGGGAGAAGAATCTCCGCTACTACGGTGCGAAGACATCTTCCCAATGCAGATTTCTATGCTAGGCGACCAGTTATGTGTGTCCCCCTCAACAGACGAAAGAGAAGGGTCCGCTTATGTCGGGCAAGATAACATGTTTCTTGGACCAGATAACAGTGCGCTTCTGTACTCTTCACAGACGAGTCCAGATTCACACTGGAGAGCGATTCAGAACGTCTTCTGATCTGGAGAGAACAATGTACTCTATATCATCAATCAAACACTCTTGAAATACACAGGTACAAAAACGGTGGTATCATGGTTTGGGCAGGGATCTCACTTGAGAACACACTGACTTGCATGTGTTCTATGGAGAAACCCTGACTGGTGCGAGATATTCTTGATTAATATGTGCGCCCATATGCCGGTGCAATTGGCAATGGTTTCATTCTAATGGATGATAATGCGAGACCACACCGAACTGTGGTTGTTGAGGATTATCTTGAGGATCACGATTTGGAGAGAATGGGATGGCCAGCTCACTTTTCAGACTTGAATCCGATAAAGTATCTTTGGAACTATCTTGGAAGACAGGTTGCGGCTTTAAGTCCTCCTCCAAGGTCATTAAATGAGCTGGAATAAGGCTTGCTTCATGTCTGGTCAGAGCTACCTATTTCGTTGGCCGACAATTTAATTGAGAGCATGAATAGTCGATGTCACCAATGCATTCAGATCCGGGCTGCACATATTCCGTAATAGAACCAGTTTTTTAAAGTTTATGTCGCATTTTACTCCATAATACTGCAATGTACAGATTTCTCCAAGAATGGAATTTTCCGCCCTGTGTGCTTTTTTATTGTAATTTCATTTATACGTTTAACTTAAGTAACTTTCTATGTCGCATTTAATAAATATCAGTTTAGTGCACATTTTCTACAAATTTGTTGTTTCTATATTCATTCATTTGCAAATTAGGCGCAAAAAACCGATTGTACCTTAACTTTTAGAGACTAGTGTATTTATAAATGCGTGGCTTTTCTCCAGTATAATGGATTATGCATCTAGCCTCCTGTCTGCCTCGAACTGATTTTTTCGTTCACTAAGCAGCAGGTTTCACAGCAACATAAGCAATATCTAAATTAATATAATTCTATAAATAAAAACCAGTTTTAAAAAATTAAGTTATGATTATTACTCTGAAAGCTTATAAATCTGTACTTAATAAAATATTTTGTATCAGTTTGGAAAAAACATATTTTTTTAATATTTTTAATAAATTAAGGAGAAAAGAACATTACAATTTTGCCCTTTAGCTCGGCGATCAGGGGGCTAGGAAACTTGGGGGCTGTATTCTTTGATAGCATCAATACAGTTTTGTGGAATTTTACTCGATGGTTTTTACTTTCTTCTATCTTCAATAGAAGAAAGTATTGTAATCGAAATTTTTTTCGACTTCCGGTTTTCGACGGATTTACACGTTTTAGGGCTCAGAGATTCCAAAAAACATGTTTTTACAAAATGTCTGTCTGTCCGTGTGTCTGTGTGTCTGTGTGTCGCCATTCTACCATCAAAAAGTGTATGAAGTTATGTATAGAATTGAACCAAATTTTTTGTGAATGTTTTTCGCTGTAGCATGCAGGTCCTACTTCATTTTTGAAATATTCCATCGGAAGGGGGCGCTGCAATCTCGATTTTTGTGCCATTTTCAATATTGTACCGATCAAAAGTATATGAAGTTATGCATCGAATTGAACCAAATTTTTTGTGTAAATGTATGGCTATGGCTAGTTGGTCCTCCCTGAATTTGAAAAAACCCTCCAGAAGGGGGCGTTGCAATCGCGATTTTTGTGCCATTTTCAATATTGTACCGACCAAAAGTATATGAAGTTATGCATCGAATTGAACCAATTTTTTTGTGTAAGTGTATGGCTATGGCTAGCTGGTCCTCGCTGAATTTGAAAAAAAATCCGCCGGAAAGGGGCGCTGTAATCTCGATTTTTGTGCCATTTTCAATATTGTTCCTACCAAAAGTATATGAAATTATGCATCGAATTGAACCAAATTTTTTGTATGTGTGTATGGTTATGGCTAGTTTGTACTCCCTGAATTTGAAAAAAATCCGCTGGAAGGGGGGGCTGCAATAGCGAATATTATGCCATTTTCAATATTGCACCACCTAAAAGTGTATGAAGTTAGTTCTAGAACTGAACTAAATTTTTTGTATTTGATTATTTTTTGGTAAGGCAAGTAGATCCTCCTTGAATTTGAAAAAAAACCTGCTTATCATTCTATTGTCCATCGGCTCGTACAGAGACGGAAATTCGTTTTTACTCCAGTTAATTGATTGAAGCAGAAATTTAAGAAGAAAATCAAAGTTGGTATGGTATTGAATTAAAATTATTAAAGCATTAAAATGAGTAACTATTTTTTTAAATATTAAAATGTACGTATGAGATAGAAGAAAGTTTTGGGATTGGCACATCCAACTAGTTTACTTACTCTTTCATCGCGAGAAAGTACGCCATAAACAATATCTTCGTCTTTGTTTACTATGTTTTTCAATAGTTTGATAGAAACAATTTTGTCTCTTTAGTTGCTTAAAGATGATCAAATGTGTTCAGCGTTTAAAAAGTCATGAACTGGCCTTGTGTGTGCTTAGTCGTGTTGTTCAACCGTGTGGACGTCAACTGATATAAGTGCACCTGTATCTCTTGTATTCCACGCGTTTCGCGGTTTTGGGGAAGAGGTTAAGTAACTGGCCCCGTGATGGCAGAGCATTATTTAAGAATCACTTATATCTCTTCATCTACAAACAAATAGAACCTTTTCGAGAGAGTCTGTGCGCACTTAACTTAATCTTTTCAATTTTGTCACTTATATCCAATGTTCTCGCTGTCGCTCGCCAATGCGCCAAATTGCGACTAAATTCTTAATTTCGCGAGTAAACAAGCGATTAGATTCGCCAAATTGCTAGTGCTCAATTTTTGCTTTTTCTTTTTCGTTTTTCATACATATGCATATATATATATATATATATATATATATATATTTCCTATATACATATTTTTTTATTTGTAGCGCATAGTTGAAATTAGATTAATAACAATCGCTGTCACAGTTATAAAAACTTAGATTATTTTAGAACATATTGAAAAAAGGGGGTACATTAAAGGATTAAAGATCATTTTTTCAGCCACACGGCGAATCTATTTTGCTAATACTTTTATCATTTGGCGAATGTATTTTATTTTTAATTCGCCAAATTACTAATGTTGGTCAAATGTCAGCGAGAACACTGCTTATATCTCTTCTCTGGGGCCCTCATGTGTGATCAGAGAAGAAAAGATAAAAGCTACTTAATCTAAAAATCGTACTAGTTTCCATGCTTAACTTGTTTCTTCAGGCTCTTCCTTTCAAAGGAGGTCTAACATTCTGAATAACATACGAGATGTTTAAAAGAGGATCATCCCAATTTAAAAAATCATAAGAAATTACCTTTTTATCCATTTTGATTGAAAAATATATAGATAGAAGGAGGGTAGATTTTTTTAACAATTGCATTCCTCAACGATTAATTGGATATAATAGTTACATTCCTCAACGATTGGTTGGATATAACAGTCGCATTCCTGAACGATTGATCGGATATATGAAATCTGACGATTCAGTTAAACAATATTGACCTCCATGATCGCCGGATCACCCCGTGTGCATTTTCTTCTTATGGGAATTTATAAAAGACAACGTTTATGTATTTCTCAGGCTCTGATTACCAAATATGCAAGAGAAACACGCGCTTCACTTAGAAAACTTTAGAAGGGCCCGAAGTTGAGAAAACAAGGGTCCCCAAATTTTTTATTGAATTAAATGTAATGTTAGATTGCTCGATTATGTTTATTTTGCGCATTGAATATGAACACTTTTTAAATTTAGTTTGTATGCACAATATAAAATATTGATAATTTAAACTATTGCCATGAATTATTTCAAAATATTAATATTTTATATATGTTACAAACTTTTTATCCAAATTACATTTTTGCGCTAATACCGTGGGTTCGAATCCCACTTCTGACACCAAAATTTATGGAGATTCTTCTTCTTTAAGTTCTTTCGAACACATAAATAAATAAACTCGGAGGTAAATTAAAATTCTGACACCGTTTAACTTTTAAATGACTTATATTAAACGTTAATATTTACAAAAAAGATATTTACATATTAATATTTACAATTCGAACATTCAAAAGGAAACTTTAATTAAAACATCTTAATCGCGTCATCTTAATCAACATTCTTCTAAAATCCACACCAACTCTCCCCAAAACATTCCATTCTCCTTCCTTCCATTCAGTTCTTTTTTCTACCGCTTAAATCGTCTGGCTTCTTAGGATTTAATAGCTGCTTCAAAATCGTCTGCCTCAGTGAGAGCCTTTTCATCAGAGTTGCGATGCGTAGAAAATAATATGCAGATCTAATGGTGGAGGAGATTTCCCATAATACTATGCGAAATCATTTTTTCATATTTTCCTTGATGGTATTCAATTATTGCGCATGTTAAGCGAACAACAAAAAAAAAAAAAAAAAAAAAAAAAAAATCTTTAATGAAATATATGTGAATTGAACTGAACCCCGCTTTCGAATAATGTACAGTCCCTGGCCAAATTATTAGACGCACTCCCTTTTCCTTGTGTCGAATCATATTACTAGCTTCATAGAAATATTACTGTGTGAATAACTGCAATTAATTATGTACATCATTTGTAGGATTATAATAAATAAAAACATGCCTATGACTTTAAAACTCTTTCTTTTTATAAATTAAATTAAAAATGGTTGAAATTGCAAAATTTATAACTTGAAGCTCAAAAAATTTTCAATATTTTTTGGAGCCTCTTTTGGCGGCTATCAGTGCTTCTATTCTTCGCGGCATGCTGTTAATACAAAATTGAAGAGTTTCTTGTATGCGTGGGTGACGATTCCAGATATGGATAAGATTTTCTATGAGCTGGGTTTTGTTTGTTATGACTTCTTAGTCAATTCTCCAGACCAATATAAAGAGGTTTTCAAAATCGTTTTATTCTAAAGCTAAAATGTTGGTTTCCAAATGAAGAACCATTTGTATTTTTGCAAGGTAAAGCTTTTTGTTACATATCACAATCAGTCAAGATCTACTTTCAACAAAAAAATATCCCTGTGTTAAACTGCTCCCGGTAATTCATCAGACATGAATACCTTTGAAAATGTTTGGGTGCTAATGAAGAAAAAACTGGACAAAGAGCTCATAACGAGCAAAACACAGCTCATAGAAAAACTTATCCTTGTCTGGAAACATCACTCACACATGCAAGAAACATTTCAATTTTGTACTAACAGCATGTCATGAAGAATAGAGGCATTGATTGACGCCAAAGGAGACTCTAAAAATATTGACATTTTTTTTTATTTCATGTTTTAAGTTTTACAATTTTAGCAATTGTTAATTTAATTTACAAAAATAAATAATTTTAAAGTCATTGACATGCTTTTAATTTATTATAATCCTACAGATGATGTATATAATCAATTGTAACTATTGGCATAGTAATATCTCTATGAAACTTGTAATATGATTTGACACAAGAAAATATGAGTGCGTCTAATAATTTGGCCAGTGACTGTATGTAGTATTGGTGAGTTTCCAGGTATGTCGAACTTAGAAAACATTCCTCAAATGAAAGGGGGCCCCGAAATGGCTGTGCTTCCCATACCTTCAGAGGTTAATCAGGCCCCGATACTTGCATATACATTAGTTCGCAGATTCGGAACTGAATATCAGTAGCCATGGAAGCAGTGGATACAGACATGCTGTCAAAAATACGGGGCAAATTTGACTACCATGTAGACAAATCATCACCTGAGAATAACAAGGTTCTGCCTGTGTTTTTGAAAAAAATGACTTATCGACATAGAAAGGTTCTTTTGTATCTATGAAGGCATTTTTGCATCAAAATTATTTTATGTATAATTTACATATGGTATTACGATTATGTTATAACATTATTTTAATCCAGAAATGCCTTCACAGATACAAATAGTGCATTTCTACATAGATAAGTCAATTTTTTCAAAAACACAGATAGAACCATATTATTCTCAGGTGACGAAATGCCGTGCATCGAAGGGTAGACATATTGAGCACCTTTAATTTCGTTTGTAAAAAGTTTTTACGATTAGATTACTTTATAGTTAGCCATGCAATATAAATCTTACGTGTTTATGTTCATTATTTTTCATCAGATTCACATTTCAAATCGGGTGATTATTTTTGAAAATCCTGTATGTATTACTGAGGTGAGTAAGAATGGAAACAAGTGGAAGTCAAAATAAAAAATGCAGCACAATATATTAGCTGTTTTGAAAAAATCCAGATATATTGTGTTTCAGCGACGCCAACTTTTGAAAAATATTGAGTGCACTCTAAAAAAAAATTCAAGAGGTTACTAAAAATTTTTTAGTAAATTTGTATTCTACAGAATTTTTTAATAACCATTACAAACATTTTTTTTTTTTTTTGCAAGTGAAACAAGCATTTCTTTTGTAAACTGAACAAAAGAATTTTTTGTATAACTAACTTAAAAATTTTTAGTATGAGCCACCAAGCAAATTTCAGTAATAGCTCCAAAATTATTTTTAATAACCATTACATGCGCCCGAAGGTCAGGAGGTTCCTTCGAGCTGCATCCAGACTTCTGAAGCGGAAGATTTTCGGCAAAACTGCAATAGATGGCGGCATCAAACATTGCTAACTGCTCCGACAGGATTTTCATAATCCCTTTACTAACGAGTACTTACACTACATACATTCGGGGCGTATTTGGCGGTGGCCAGTATCGAACCCGGGACCTTTTAGTCTGGAGTCCGTCACTATAACCACTTTTATATTAAGCCCACATCAAGTGAGTTTTAGTAATAGTTATTAAAAATATAAAACTATTAACTCTCCTCGTTGCTAACTTTTTTCTAGTAATTCTTACAGATTTTCTTGTAACCGACTAAGATTACTAAAAATTTTTTAGTAATTACAAGGATCACTAAAGTTTTTTTAGTAGATCGACCCTTTTTTTACAGTGTGGGCTCAAAAATGTTTGAACAAACAAATATATTGGGTAGTCTAAATTAATAATGGGTGGATGGAGATATCAAGTTATTGGGCGGGTTCGCGCCCCTTGAGCCAATATAAGTTGGCGCCACTGTTGTGCTTATTATTTACTGATGGGATCAACGTTACTAGGGCCTTACTAATATTATTAAACAAACCCTTGATTTGTATAATGTTGTTATTTTTAACCAGATATTGTATTAATTTATGTGTATTTTTAAACAAAAATCTTTTCAAATTAAGTTTTACGGAACGAACCTCGTTTCGGGTACATATTTGCGAAAACTCATCTCATACTCCCATTTTAATTTTTACATGCTTTCTTTGAATTATAATGATGTCTGTGTGTGTCAGTGAAGTTTAGTGACTCATTTTTCACTCACTTCCTGTTAGAATAGAAGTTTGAAATTTGGAATATGTATTCATTCCTGAGGACAATACAGGAATTGAACATTGATATTTGCGAGCGAGGGGGAGGGGGCAAAGGATAGTTCACTAGATATAATTCACTTACGGGGGCAAAGTACTTGAAATTGGTCAAAAATACCAATTTTCTTTATTTATTATTAACTGAAAGAATTTTTAATGGTGAAAATTTTTGACACCTTATTTTTACCTATACGACTACTGCATCGCGAGATATTGTAAATTCTGTTAATATATCCAGCAAAATTTCCCATACAAATGAAAACGTTAAACAAATTTTTTCTCTGTTCATATTTTTGTAACTTGGTTGTTCGAAAAATATTATGTATTTTTTTCTAATTAAAATACAAGTTCGATTTTTTTTTACGTGTTCTTCATGGTGTATTTAATATTTTTGTGTGTAGTCTGTATTAACATTCTAGTTTATAGTTATGTTTTTAAAATATTTAAATTCAGTGTTTGTTGAATTTTCTTCTTTTTTTACTATGCATAAGAGAAAAAATAATATATTAAATTTAAAATCCCATACATCTAAAAATCCAAGCAAAATTTTATGTAGTATATTGTAATGAATGTGGAAAGAAAAATCGAAACAAAAATATTAATATTTAAATAAAGAATACTGCCCAGTTAAACTGATGGCATTGATCTCACAGGCTACAAATACTAATTGTACATTAAAGCCTTATATTTTCAAGGGTTTAATTCCGTTCGAAAAAAAATTAAGAAGGGGAAACAGCTCTCCCTTTTCCTCTTTTTTTATACTTAATCATTGAACCTCCTATACTATCAAATACATGCTTTATCATATAAAAAATCTGTATCCAAAATTCAGAGCAAATGAGATAATTCTTAATAAAAACCCATTTAGCATTTTACATAATTT
>CAXHSM010000465.1:0-21000 GCA_964019185.1 Maratus speculifer | reverse complement strand
CTATTACTATATACTATATACTATATACTATTAGTATATACTATATAATATTACTAAATACTATTACTATATACTATATACTATATACTATATACTATTACTATATACTATTACTATATACTATATACTATATACTATTACTATATACTATATACTATATACTATTACTATATACTATATACTATATACTATAAATATATACTATTACTATATACTTTAGACTATAGACTATATACTATTACTATATACTATTACTATATACTATTACTATATACTACATTCTATTATTATATACTATATACTATTACTATATACTATATACTATTACTATATATTATATAATATATACTATTACTATATACTATTACTATATACTATATACTATATACTATTACTATATACTATATACTATATACTATATACTATATACTATTACTATATACTATTACTATATACTATATACTATTACTATATATTATATAATATATACTATTACTATATACTATTACTATATACTATATACTATATACTATTACTATACACTATATACTATATACTATATACTATTACTATATACTATTACTATATACTATATTCTATTATTATATACTATATACTATTACTATATACTATAAACTATTACTATATATTATATAATATATACTATTACTATATACTATATACTATTACTATATACTATATACTATATACTATTACTATATACTATATACTATTACTATATACTATATACTATTACTATATACTATATACTATATAATATTATTATATACTATATAATATTACTATATACTATATACTATATACTATTACTATATACTATATACTATTACTATGTACTATTACTATATACTATATACTATATACTATTACTATATACTATATACTATTACTATATACTATATACTATATACTATATACTATATACTATTACAATTATATATACTATATACTATATACTATATACATATTACTATATACAATATACTATTACTATATACTATATACTATATACTATTACTATATACTAAATACTATATACTATATACTATATAATATATACTATATACTATTACTATATACTATATACTATATACTATATACTATATATTATATACTATTACTATATACTATATACTATATACTATATACTATATACTATCACTATACTATATACTATATACTATATACTATATACTATATACTATATACTATATACTATTACTATATACTATATACTATATACTATATACTATACTATTACTATATACTATTACTATATACTATATACTATATACTATATACTATATACTATATACTATATACTATATACTATATACTATTACTATATACTATATACTATATACTATTACTATATATTATATACTATATACTATTACTATATATTATATACTATATACTATTACTATATACTATATACTATATACTATATACTATTACTGTATACTATATACTATTACTATATACTATATACTATTACTATATACTATATACTATATACTATTACTATATCTATATACTATATACTATTATTATATACTATATACTATTACTATATACTATATACTATATACTATATACTATTACTATATACTATATACTATTACTATATACTATATACTATTACTATGTACTATATACTATATAATATATACTATTACTATATACTATATACTATATACTATTACTATATACTATATACTATATACTATATACTATATACTATTACTACATTCTGTATACTATTACTATATACTATATAATATATACTATTACTGTATACTATATACTATTAAAATATACTATATACTATATACTATATACTATTACTATATACTATTACTATATACTATATACTATTACTATATACTATATACTATTACTATATACTATATACTATTATTATATACTATATACCATTACTATATAATATATACTATTACTATATATTATATACTATATACTATTACTATATACTATATACTATTACTATATACTATATACTATATACTATATACTATTACTATATACTATATACTATATACTATTACTATATACTATATACTATTATTTATACTATATAATATATACTATTACTATATACTATATACTATATACTATATACTATATACTATATACTATATACTACTACTATATACTATATACTATATAGTATATATTCTATATTCTATATACTATTACTATATACTATATACTATTACTATATACTATATACTATTATTTATACTATATAATATATACTATTACTATATACTATATACTATATACTATATACTATTACTATATACTATATACTACTACTATATACTATATACTTTATAGTATATATTCTATATTCTATATACTATTACTATATACTATATACTATGTACTATTACTATATACTATATACTATTACTATATACTATATACTATATACTATATATTATTACTATATACTATATACTATTACTATATACTATATACTATATACTATATATTATTACTATATACTATTACTATATACTATATACTATATACTACATACTATTACTATATACTATATACTATTACTATATACTATATACTATATACTATTACTATATACTATATACTATTACTATATACTATATACTATATACTATTACTATATACTATATACTATTACTATATACTATATACTATATACTATTACTATATACTATATACTATTACTATACACTATTACTATATACTATATACTATTATTATATACTATTACTATATACTATATACCATATACTATATACTATTACTATATACTATATACTATATACTATTACTATATACTATATACTATATACTATATACTATTACTATATACTATATACTATTATTTATACTATATAATATATACTATTACTATATACTATATACTATATACTATATACTATTACTATATACTATATACTACTACAATATACTATATACTATATAGTATATATTCTATATTCTATATACTATTACTATATACTATTACTATATACTATATACCATATACTATATACTATTACTATATACTATATACTATATACTATTACTATATACTATATACTATATACTATTAGTATATACTATATAATATTACTAAATACTATTACTATATACTATATACTATATACTATATACTATTACTATATACTATTACTATATACTATATACTATATACTATTACTATATACTATATACTATATACTATTACTATATACTATATACTATATACTATAAATATATACTATTACTATATACTTTAGACTATAGACTATATACTATTACTATATACTATTACTATATACTATTACTATATACTATTACTATATACTACATTCTATTATTATATACTATATACTATTACTATATACTATATACTATTACTATATATTATATAATATATACTATTACTATATACTATATACTATATACTATATACTATATACTATTACCATATACTATATACTATATACTATATACTATTACTATATACTATTACTATATACTATATACTATTACTATATATTATATAATATATACTATTACTATATACTATTACTATATACTATATACTATATACTATTACTATACACTATATACTATAGACTATATACTATTACTATATACTATTACTATATACTATATTCTATTATTATATACTATATACTATTACTATATACTATAAACTATTACTATATATTATATAATATATACTATTACTATATACTATATACTATTACTATATACTATATACTATATACTATTACTATATACTATATACTATTACTATATACTATATACTATATAATATTATTATATACTATATAATATTACTATATACTATATACTATTACTATATACTATATACTATTACTATGTACTATTACTATATACTATATACTATATACTATTACTATATACTATATACTATTACTATATACTATATACTATATACTATATACTATATACTATATACTATTACAATATAATATTACTATATACTATATACTATATACTATTACTATATACAATATACTATTACTATATACTATATACTATATACTATTACTATATACTATATACTATATACTATATACTATATAATATATACTATATACTATTACTATATACTATATACTATATACTATATACTATATATTATATACTATTACTATATACTATATACTATATACTATATACTATATACTATACACTATTACTATATACTATATACTATATACTATATACTATATACTATATACTATTACTATATACTATATACTATATACTATATACTATATACTATATACTATTACTATATACTATTACTATATACTATATACTATATATTATATACTATTACTATATACTACATACTATATACTATATACTATATACTATTACTATATACTATATACTATATACTATTACTATATATTATATACTATATACTATTACTATATATTATATACTATATACTATTACTATATACTATATACTATATACTATATACTATTACTGTATACTATATACTATTACTATATACTATATACTATTACTATATACTATATACTATATACTATTACTATATGCTATATACTATATACTATTATTATATACTATATACTATTACTATATACTATATACTATATACTATATACTATTACTATATACTATATACTATTACTATATACTATATACTATTACTATGTACTATATACTATATAATATATACTATTACTATATACTATATACTATATACTATTACTATATACTATATACTATATACTATATACTATATACTATTACTACATTCTGTATACTATTACTATATACTATATAATATATACTATTACTGTATACTATATACTATTAAAATATACTATATACTATATACTATATACTATTACTATATACTATTACTATATACTATATACTACTACTATATACTATATACTATATAGTATATATTCTATATTCTATATACTATTACTATATACTATTACTATATACTATATACCATATACTATATACTATTACTATATACTATATACTATATACTATTACTATATACTATATACTATATACTATTAGTATATACTATATAATATTACTAAATACTATTACTATATACTATATACTATATACTATATACTATTACTATATACTATTACTATATACTATATACTATATACTATTACTATATACTATATACTATATACTATTACTATATACAATATACTATATACTATAAATATATACTATTACTATATACTTTAGACTATAGACTATATACTATTACTATATACTATTACTATATACTATTTCTATATACTACATTCTATTATTATATACTATATACTATTACTATATACTATATACTATTACTATATATTATATAATATATACTATTACTATATACTATTACTATATACTATATACTATATACTATTACTATATACTATATACTATATACTATATACTATATACTATTACTATATACTATTACTATATACTATATACTATTACTATATATTATATAATATATACTATTACTATATACTATTACTATATACTATATACTATATACTATATACTATTACTATACACTATATACTATAGACTATATACTATTACTATATACTATATTCTATTATTATATACTATATACTATTACTATATACTATAAACTATTACTATATATTATATAATATATACTATTACTATATACTATATACTATTACTATATACTATATACTATATACTATTACTATATACTATATACTATTACTATATACTATATACTATTACTATATACTATATACTATATAATATTATTATATACTATATAATATTACTATATACTATATACTATTACTATATACTATATACTATTACTATGTACTATTACTATATACTATATACTATATACTATTACTATATACTATATACTATATACTATATACTATATACTATTACAATATAATATTACTATATACTATATACTATATACTATTACTATATACAATATACTATTACTATATACTATATACTATATACTATATACTATTACTATATACTATATACTATATACTATATACTATTACTATATACAATATACTATTACTATATACTATATACTATATACTATTACTATATACTATATACTATATACTATATACTATTACTATATACTATATACTATTACTATATAATATTACTATATACTATATAGTATATACTATTACTAAATACAATATATTATTACTATATACTAGATACTATATACTATATACTATATACTATTACTATATACTATATACTATATACTATATACTATATACTATTACTATATACTATATACTATTACTATATAATATATACTATATACTATTACTATATACTATATACTATATTCTATATACTATTACTGTATACTATATACTATTACTATATACTATATACTATTACTATTACTATATACTATATACTATATACTATTACTATATACAATATACTATTACTATATACTATATACTATATACTATATACTATATACTATTACTATATACTATATACTATATACTATTACTATATACTATATACTATTACTATATACTATATACTATATATTATTTCTATATACTATATACTATTACTATATACTATATACTATATACTATTACTATATACTATATACTATATACTATTACTGTATACTATATACTATTACTATATACTATATACTATTACTATTACTATATACTATATACTATTACTATATACTATTACTATATACTATATACTATTACTATATACTATTACTATATACTATATACTATATACTATTACTTTATACTATATACTATTACTATATACTATATACTATATACTATTACTATATACTATATACTATATACTATTACTATATACCATATACTATTACTATATACTATATACTATATACTATATACTATATACTATATACTATATACTATTACTATATACTATATACTATATACTATATACTATATACTATTACTATAAACTATATACTATTACTATATATTATTTACTATATACTTTATACTATTACTATATACTATATACTATTACTATATACTATTTACTATATACTATTACTATATACTATATACTATATACTATTACTATATACTATTACTATATACTATATACTATATATTATATACTATTACTATATACTATATACTATTACTATATACTATATACTATTACTATATACTATATACTATATAAAATTACTATATACTATATACTATATACTATATACTATATACTATTACTATATACTATATACTATTACTATATACTATATACTATATACTATTACTATATACTATATACTATTACTATATACTATTACTATATACTATATGCTATATATTATATACTATTACTATATACTATATACTATATACTATATACTATATACTATACACTATTACTATATACTATATACTATATACTATATACTATATACTATATACTATTACTATATACTATATACTATATATTATATACTATTACTATATACTATATACTATATACTATACACTATTACTATATACTATATACTATTACTATATACTATATACTATATACTATATACTATTACTATATACTATTACTATATACTATATATTATATACTATTACTATATACTATATACTATATACTATATACTATACAGTATTACTATATACTATATACTATATACTATATACTATATACTATATACTATATACTATTACTATATACTATATACTATTACTATATACTATATACTATTACTATATACTATTACTATATACTATATACTATATATTATATACTATTACTATATACTATATACTATATACTAAATACTATATACTATACACTATTACTATATACTATATACTATATACTATATACTATATACTATATACTATTACTATATACTATTACTATATACTATATACTATATATTATATACTATTACTATATACTATATACTATATACTATATACTATACACTATTACTATATACTATATACTATATACTATATACTATATACTATTACTATATACTATATACTATATACTATTACTATATACTATATACTATATACTATATACTATATACTATTACTATATACTATATACTATATACTATTACTATATATTATATACTATATATTATTACTATATACTATTACTATATGCTATATACTATATACTATTATTATATACTATATACTATTACTATATACTATATACTATATACTATATACTATTACTATATACTATATACTATTACTATATACTATATACTATTACTATGTACTATATACTATATAATATATACTATTACTATATACTATATACTATTTCTATATACTATATACTATATACTATATACTATTACTATACACTATTACTATATACTATATACTATATACTCTATACTATATACTATATACTATATACTATTACTATATACTATATACTTTATACTATATACTATATACTATTACTATATACTATTACTATATACTATATACTATATATTATATACTATTACTATATACTATATACTATATACTATATACTATATACTATTACTATATACTATATACTATATACTATTACTATATATTATATACTATATACTATTACTATATATTATATACTATATACTATTACTATATACTATATACTATATACTATATACTATATACTATTACTGTATACTATATACTATTACTATATACTATATACTATTACTATATTCTGTATACTATTACTATATACTATATAATATATACTATTACTGTATACTATATACTATTACTATATACTATATACTATTACTATGTACTATATACTATATAATATATACTATTACTATATACTATATACTATATACTATTACTATATACTATATACTATATACTATATACTATATACTATATACTATTACTATATTCTGTATACTATTACTATATACTATATAATATATACTATTACAGTATACTATATACTATTACTATATACTATATACTATTACTATATACTATATACTATTACTATGTACTATATACTATATAATATATACTATTACTATATACTATATACTATATACTATATACTATATACTATTACTATATACTATATACTATATACTATATACTATATACTATATACTATTACTATATTCTGTATACTATTACTATATACTATATAATATATACTATTACTGTATACTATATACTATTAAAATATACTATACACTATATACTATATACTATTACTATATACTATTACTATATACTATATACTATTACTATATGCTATATATATATACTATTACTATATACTATATACTATTACTATATACTATATACTATTATTATATACTATATACCATTACTATATACTATATACTATTACTATATACTATATACTATATACTATATACTATTACTATATACTATATACTATATACTATTACTATATACTATATACTATTATTTATGCTATATAATATATACTATTACTATATACTATATACTATATACTATTACTATATACTAAATACTACTACTATATACTATATACTATATAGTATATATTCTATATTCTATATACTATTACTATATACTATATACTATGTACTATTACTATATACTATATACTATTACTATATACTATATACTATATACTATATACTATATATTATTACTATATACTATATACTATTACTATATACTATATACTATATACTATTACTATATACTATTACTATATACTATTACTATATACTATATACTATATACTACATACTATTACTATATACTATATACTATTACTATATACTATATACTATATACTATTACTATATACTATATACTATTACTATATACTATATACTATATACTATTACTATATACTATATACTATTACTATATACTATATACTATATATTATTACTATATACTATATACTATTACTATATACTATATACTATATACTATATATTATTACTATATACTATTACTATATACTATATACTATATACTACATACTATTACTATATACTATATACTATTACTATATACTATATACTATATACTATTACTATATACTATATACTATTACTATATACTATATACTATATACTATTACTATATACTATATACTATTACTATACACTATTACTATATACTATATACTATTATTATATACTATTACTATATACTATATACCATATACTATATACTATTACTATATACTATATACTATATACTATTACTATATACTATATACTATATACTATATACTATATACTATTACTATATACTATATACTATTATTTATACTATATAATATATACTATTACTATATACTATATACTATATACTACTACTATATACTATATACTATATAGTATATATTCTATATTCTATATACTATTACTATATACTATATACTATGTACTATTACTATATACTATATACTATTACTATATACTATTACTATATACTATATACCATATACTATATACTATTACTATATACTATATACTATATACTATTACTATATACTATATACTATATACTATTAGTATGTACTATATAATATTACTAAATACTATTACTATATACTATATACTATATACTATATACTATTACTATATACTATTACTATATACTATATACTATATACTATTACTATATACTATATACTATATACTATTACTATATACTATATACTATATACTATAAATATATACTATTACTATATACTTTAGACTATAGACTATATACTATTACTATATACTATTACTATATACTATTACTATATACTATTACTATATACTACATTCTATTATTATATACTATATACTATTACTATATACTATATACTATTACTATATATTATATAATATATACTATTACTATATACTATTACTATATACTATATACTATATACTATTACTATATACTATATACTATATACTATATACTATTACTATATACTATTACTATATACTATATACTATTACTATATACTATATACTATATACTATTACTATACACTATATACTATAGACTATATACTATTACTATATACTATTACTATATACTATATTCTATTATTATATACTATATACTATTACTATATACTATATACTATTACTATATATTATATAATATATACTATTACTATATACTATATACTATTACTATATACTATATACTATATACTATTACTATATACTATATACTATATACTATATACTATTACTATATACAATATACTATTACTATATACTATATACTATATACTATTACTATATACTATATACTATATACTATATACTATTACTATATACTATATACTATTACTATATAATATTACTATATACTATATAGTATATACTATTACTAAATACAATATATTATTACTATATACTAGATACTATATACTATATACTATATACTATTACTATATACTATATACTACATACTATATACTATATACTATTACTATATACTATATACTATTACTATATAATATATACTATATACTATTACTATATACTATATACTATATTCTATATACTATTAGTGTATACTATATACTATTACTATATACTATATACTATTACTATTACTATATACTATATACTATATACTATTACTATATACAATATACTATTACTATATACTATATACTATATACTATATACTATATACTATTACTATATACTATATACTATATACTATTACTATATACTATATACTATTACTATATACTATTACTATATACTATATACTATATATTATTTCTATATACTATATACTATTACTATATACTATATACTATATACTATTACTATATACTATATACTATATACTATTACTGTATACTATATACTATTACTATATACTATATACTATTACTATTACTATATACTATATACTATTACTATATACTATTACTATATACTATATACTATTACTATATACTATTACTATATACTATATACTATATACTATTACTTTATACTATATACTATTACTATATACTATATACTATATACTATTACTATATACTATATACTATATACTATTACTATATACCATATACTATTACTATATACTATATACTATATACTATATACTATATACTATATACTATATACTATTACTATATACTATTACTATATACTATATACTATATACTATTACTATATACTATATACTATATACTATTACTATATACTATTACTATATACTATATACTATATATTATATACTATTACTATATACTATATACTATTACTATATACTATATACTATTACTATATACTATATACTATATAAAATTATATATACTATATACTATATACTATATACTATATACTATTACTATATACTATATACTATTACTATATACTATATACTATATACTATTACTATATACTATATACTATTACTATATACTATTACTATATACTATATGCTATATATTATATACTATTACTATATACTATATACTATATACTATATACTATATACTATACACTATTACTATATACTATATACTATATACTATATACTATATACTATTACTATATACTATATACTATATATTATATACTATTACTATATACTATATACTATATACTATACACTATTACTATATACTATATACTATTACTATATACTATATACTATATACTATATACTATTACTATATACTATTACTATATACTATATATTATATACTATTACTATATACTATATACTATATACTATATACTATACAGTATTACTATATACTATATACTATATACTATATACTATATACTATATACTATATACTATACAGTATTACTATATACTATATACTATATACTATTACTATATACTATTACTATATACTATATGCTATATATTATATACTATTACTATATACTATATACTATATACTATATACTATATACTATACACTATTACTATATACTATATACTATATACTATATACTATATACTATTACTATATACTATATACTATATACTATATACTATATACTATTACTATATACTATATACTATTACTATATACTATATACTATATACTATATACTATTACTATATACTATTACTATATACTATATATTATATAATATTACTATATACTATATACTATATACTATATACTATACAGTATTACTATATACTATATACTATATACTATATACTATATACTATATACTATATACTATACAGTATTACTATATACTATATACTATATACTATTACTATATACTATATACTATTACTATATACTATTACTATATACTATATACTATATATTATATACTATTACTATATACTATATACTATATACTATATACTATACACTATTACTATATACTATATACTATATACTATATACTATATACTATTACTATATACTATATACTATATACTATTACTATATACTATATACTATATACTATATACTATATACTATTACTATATACTATATACTATATACTATTACTATATATTATATACTATATATTATTACTATATACTATTACTATATGCTATATACTATATACTATTATTATATACTATATACTATTACTATATACTATATACTATATACTATATACTATTACTATATACTATATACTATTACTATGTACTATATACTATATAATATATACTATTACTATATACTATATACTATTTCTATATACTATATACTATATACTATATACTATTACTATATACTATTACTATATACTATATAATATATACTATTACTATATACTATATACTATATACTATTACTATATACTATATACTATATACTATATACTATATACTATTACTATATACTATATACTATTACTATATACTATTACTATATACTATATACTATTACTATATACTATTACTATATACTATATACTATATATTATATACTATTACTATATATTATATACTATATACTATATACTATATACTATACACTATTACTATATACTATATACTATATACTCTATACTATATACTATATACTATATACTATTACTATATACTATATACTTTATACTATATACTATATACTATTACTATATACTATTACTATATACTATATACTATATATTATATACTATTACTATATACTATATACTATATACTATATACTATATACTATTACTATATACTATATACTATATACTATTACTATATATTATATACTATTACTATATATTATATACTATATACTATTACTATATACTATATACTATATACTATATACTATATACTATTACTGTATACTATATACTATTACTATATACTATATACTATTACTATATGCTATATACTATATACTATTATTATATACTATATACTATTACTATATACTATATACTATATACTATATACTATTACTATATACTATTACTATATACTATATACTATTACTATGTACTATATACTATATAATATATACTATTACTATATACTATATACTATATACTATTACTATATACTATATACTATATACTATATACTATATACTATTACTATATTCTGTATACTATTACTATATACTATATAATATATACTATTACTGTATACTATATACTATTAAAATATACTATACACTATATACTATATACTATTACTATATACTATTACTATATACTATATACTATTACTATATGCTATATATATATACTATTACTATATACTATATACTATTACTATATACTATATACTATTATTATATACTATATACCATTACTATATACTATATACTATTACTATATACTATATACTATATACTATATACTATTACTATATACTATATACTATATACTATTACTATATACTATATACTATTATTTATACTATATAATATATACTATTACTATATACTATATACTATATACTATATACTATTACTATATACTATATACTACTACTATATACTATATACTATATAGTATATATTCTATATTCTATATACTATTACTATATACTATATACTATGTACTATTACTATATACTATATACTATTACTATATACTATATACTATATACTATATATTATTACTATATACTATATACTATTACTATATACTATATACTATATACTATTACTATATACTATTACTATATACTATTACTATATACTATATACTATATACTACATACTATTACTATATACTATATACTATTACTATATACTATATACTATATACTATTACTATATACTATATACTATTACTATATACTATATACTATATACTATTACTATATACTATATACTATTACTATATACTATATACTATATACTATTACTATATACTATATACTATATACTATATACTATTACTATATACTATATACTATTATTTATACTATATAATATATACTATTACTATATACTATATACTATATACTATATACTATTACTATATACTATATACTACTACTATATACTATATACTATATAGTATATATTCTATATTCTATATACTATTACTATATACTATATACTATGTACTATTACTATATACTATATACTATTACTATATACTATATACTATATACTATATACTATATATTATTACTATATACTATATACTATTACTATATACTATATACTATATACTATATACTATTACTATATACTATTACTATATACTATATACTATATACTACATACTATTACTATATACTATATACTATTACTATATACTATATACTATATACTATTACTATATACTATATACTATATACTATTACTATATACTATATACTATTACTATATACTATTACTATATACTATATACTATTACTATATACTATTACTATATACTATATACCATATACTATATACTATTACTATATACTATATACTATATACTATTACTATATACTATATACTATATACTATATACTATTACTATATACTATATACTATTATTTATACTATATAATATATACTATTACTATATACTATATACTATATACTATATACTATTACTATATACTATATACTACTACTATATACTATATACTATATAGTATGTATTCTATATTCTATATACTATTACTATATACTATATACTATGTACTATTACTATATACTATATACTATTACTATATACTATTACTATATACTATATACCATATACTATATACTATTACTATATACTATATACTATATACTATTACTATATACTATATAATATTACTATATACTATTACTATATACTATATACTATATACTATATACTATTACTATATACTATTACTATATACTATATACTATATACTATTACTATATACTATATACTATATACTATATACTATTACTATATACTATATACTATATACTATATACTATATACTATTAATATATACTATATACTATTACTATATACTATTACTGTATACTATTACTATATACTATATACTATTACTATATACTATATACTATATACTATTAATATATACTATATACTATACACTATTAATATATACTATATACTATTACTATATACTATATACTATTACTATATACTATTACTATATACTATATACACTATACTATTACTATATACTATATGCTATTACTATATACTATATACTATATACTATTACTATATACTATATACTATATACTATTAATATATATTATATACTATATACTATATACTATATACTATATACTATTACTATATACTATATACCGTATACTATATACTATATACTGTATACTATTACTATATACTATATACCGTATACTATATACTATCAGAATTTTCCCATTTTGCGTCCCCAGCACATGTTCATCAAGTATTAATGAATCGTAGGAAACGTCCCTTGAAAAATTTGGTACAATATTTTCTTTCAATGCGCGAAATTGCGAACAATGGAAACATCGATGATCTTTCGTTAATGCATTACATAATTCAGGGTATAGATGACTCTGCATATAACAAAGCTGTTCTATTTGGATGCACTAATTTGATACAATTTAAGGAAAAGCTAGTGATCTATGAAGAAATTTGCAATTCGGTCCCGAATTTCGAACCAACACCAGGATATGTTCAAAGGGACTCTCGGAAAACCCACACTAGTGAAAAATACAATCAAATTATCTGTTATAAATGTTCGGAAATAGGTCATAAATAATTTCAGTGTAAACGCGCGGAGCGAGGTCCCAACGGCTCTAAACATTCTCGCCCCAACTACCGTTCGTCCCATTCGACGGGGCGAAATCCCGAAAATATGCCTTCCCACGAAGACATTAACCCTGTTTCAGAAACTGTCGTACACATCAATACGATACATATCCCTTCCAAAGTGTGTAGTACGGCTGCATATTTCAGATGTGTATATTGCTGGGACGATTACTGTTTCTAAACCAATAGGAGAGTGTCATTATCACGGTCAAGTACACGCCCACACAGTTTGATTGTCAGGAACTCGTGGACAATTGACGGTGCTAATTATAACGATAATCTGTTGCGGATGAAAGTGAGCTGACTGGCTAAATGGCTCGAGCGTCGAGCTTGAAACCGGAGGATATGGGTTCGAGTCCATTGCGGGCCGAGAGTCCGTTGGGAATTTTTTTTTTAAATTATTGGAGGCTGTCTTTTATTAATAAATAAGACATTTAAAAAATATTTCAAATCCTTTTAATATTCTAAATATCGTTCCAAAAGGATTTATATATATATTAAACAAATGGGAAAAAAGTATTCTGCGAAAATATCCGTATAAGCAAAATTCTTACTTTGATTTTTATTTATTTATTTATTTCAGGATCAGAGGAAGTATAATTTCTAATTGAAGTAAATAAAATTCAGTCATTTTGAAAAAAAAATTCTTTCGTACCTTTAATTTTTAATTACCGAGTACAAATTCAAACAATCCGAGTACAAATAAATAATAAACACACACGATCAATTGTCCACGAGTTCCTGTCAATCAAACTGTGTGGGCGTGTACTTGACCGTGATAATGACGGTCTCCTATTGGTTTAGAAACAGTAATCGTCCCAGCAATATACACATCTGAAATATGCAGTACGGCTGCGATCGTAAAAATCAATAATATTTCTTTTGTAGCGGATGCGAACCCAGTACATAACTTAAATTTTGTTAGTAAAGAAACGTATCAACTGTTGGGATCCCCCCTTTAAATGATTCATCTATAACTATTTTCGATGCTGAAATATCCCAATTAAAGCCACTTCAATATTTTGTTGCACAGACTGAGTTTAATGGTAGTAAGTTCGAAGATTTTTTTTTACTTAAATTTATCCCCTATGCAATATTCCATAATATTCGCTTACGGTAACAATAAACAGTTTGTAGAACGGAAATCGTTAACAAACATTTCTGAAAAACATTCGCCCTCACATATGCATCCAGCTCCTAACTCTCCACTTCTCAACGAAATGACGTCAGCTCCTGTCTCTTCGGAAAATGAAACTATCGACTGTGTGGTTGAAAACGAAACTAAGACAGACGGGAAACAGTCAGCTGTTGAAAATTATATCACCATAGAACAGCTGCCCAATAAAGTTGAAAAGTTGGCTTCAGATACTAAGGGTCATCAGTTAATGACCTCTACGTTTTCGCTATCACACCGTCGTCCAGATTTGAGATGCCAACTCGACGTCATAATTCGATTCTTTGTTTATTTTTGGGTAGCAATGTGTGTAGCACCAATAACGCTGCAAAAAGAGCCGAACTATATAAACATTGAAAAGCACGGATTCGACGTACTTGCTATCGGGATAATGAGCTGTTTATCCCAGGGATCCTTGGTATCTACATCTTATTCACTCGTGTGTCATATGAAAGAAAAATACGACTTAATACGGAGATTCTCCAGAAAGAAACCTTTTGTTTTTTTTCAAGTATACAGAGTTGCACCATTACAGTGTTTTTATTTTTTTTCTTTTTCCCAAGTTTTCTTTTTTCTAGTGTGATTTTACAGTTCAAGACTTTTGTGATGAAGATTTATTTTTCTCTCTCTCGGAATTTCGTGTTTGGTGTGGCAAGATTTTATAAATTGTGGAAAAAAAAGAGTCAAGAGTGTACATGTGTGTTTATCCTTTTTCTAACTATGCAAGCAGTGCTTTTTTTTTAGCTTGGCATAAAATATTTTTTATTATTATTTTCCGGTATGCAAAGTAATGTTTTTTTTTGTGCTTTGCCTATATTTTTTTTTACATACGCAACACGTGATTTTTTTATGTTGCGTCAAGTGGATATTTACAAACTTTATAACATTTTAACAATACAAAACAGTGACATATATTTCTTTTGCATACGCAACAGGTGTTTTTTTATGTTGCGTCGCGTGGACAATTAGAAACTGTACTGACTATTAACTTTTTAGTGCAGATGAACAGTTCGTGACCCCCATTATTGCCGGCAATAATCTCCAACGTTTTTCTGTATTTTGCTTATTATTTTCATTATTTCTAGTGTCTTTGTTTTTTAGTTGGCCAACAAAATTTTTTTTTCTCTTTCTTTTACTATATGATTATTATGTATGTCAATTTATACTAGGTATATGCATATTTAGATATTGTGTTTTTTTTTCAAGGTTTACAATGTTTATGTAAATGTATATTATTACGATTGTTTTTGGTAATAGTTTATCTTAAGTATCCCTATAAGTGTACACGTTCAGCTGTGGTCAGCTGCATGTCGGATTGGCCGAGTGTCGATATGGCGAGCCCATAGCAACAGGCTCGCTTCAGATGCATTTGGCCGACTCGACATCCGCCCCATAGCAAAGTACAACACGTGTACGACCTTGTTACAGCCACGTGTGAATTAAATGTTGCATAGTTAGCACTTTCACACGAAAGGGCCTCAGCAACAAGTACAGAAGAGTTACAATGATGCCGGATCCAGCCTTATGAAGACGTACTCAGCCGAGCTCTGGTCGAAAAGACCGAAGATGCCCCTTAATCTTAATCTTTTACTTAATTTTCGCTTGTAAATATTCCATATTAATCAAGAGTATTAAACTTATGTAATATTACCCCTGGACTCCTTAATTTACATACTATATACTATTACTATATACTATATACTATATACTATATACTATATACTATATACTATTACTATATACTATATACTATTACTATATACTATATACTATATACTATTACTATATACTATATACTATATACTATATACTGTTACTGTATACTATATATTATATACTATTACTATATACTATATACTATATACTATTACTATATACAAAGACTATTACTATATACTATATACTATATACTATATACTATTACTATATACTATATGCTATATACTATTACTATATACTATATACTATATACTATATACTATTACTATATACTATATGCTATATACTATTACTATATACTATATACTATATACTATTACTATATACTATATACTATTACTATATACTCTATACTATATACTATATACTATTACTATATACTATTACTATATACTATATACTATATACTATTACTATATACTATATACTATATATATTATATACTATTACTATATACTATATACTATTACTATATACTATATACTATTACTATATACTATTACTATATACTATATACTATATACTATTACTATATACTATACACTATATACTATATACTATTACTATATACTATATACTATATACTGTTACTATATACTATATACTATATACTATTAATATATATTATATACTATATACTATTACTATATACTATATACTATTACTGTATACTATTACTATATACTATATACTATTACTATATACTATATACCATATACTATATACT
>CAXHSM010000462.1:0-61000 GCA_964019185.1 Maratus speculifer | reverse complement strand
GTTAAATGTTACTTTTATCATTATCTGATAAAGAGGCATAACATTTTTATATTGCGTTGTCACCAGAGCGAAGAAAACCTTAATTTTATTTGAATCAGCATGATTTTTTTTATGATTTGTAAACTTTGAAAGGATATACTGAAAATTCCTTTAAAGGTATATAAAGATAGCTATTCCTTATAAAGCATATATTATGAATAAAACTTGTAACATATTTTAAATATTATAAATCTATTAAGTTGTTTTCAGGATTTCTGATTTTGAGACTGAATTGTGCAGTATGCTAATTAATGCAGAATCTCCATATAAAACATTTTATTTTTTCATTTTAAAATTTACTATAAACTTTAAAACTAATATTTTTAGAATTCCTGAGTATAAATTAAAATGATATTTTATCTGTATCTATATCATAAATTAAACATGTTTAAATCGTTAAAATTAGAAAATATCAAGAAAGTATTTTAAAGTTTTCAGTATTTTTTTTTTACATTCAATAAACTCATTCTATAAATGCATAATTTTCAAAAAAATTCTCATTAGAAAAATCTATCACTAAAAAGTAGTATTTTGTGTCGCGTGATCTTTTAAATACGGAAATAGCATTCATAAATTTAAATTGTAAAAAAAAAATGTAGAAAAAATTGAGCAGAACCGGAATTTTTTTTATATACGACGAATGCGATGTAAAAAATAGGATAAAATAATTTGGTTATTGAACTAAAGATGAAAAATTAGATTATCAAATTGCCTTGAATGTAATCAGGACATTTTTTTCTAAAACATTGTCTAAAAAATTGAATTGTAGTGATAACAGATTATTTACAAGTTTTTAAACATTTTTCCAAATTTTTAGTCTTATTTCAAAATAAAAATTAAACTTTTAAATGTATATATTATATTTATAAATGACTTTTTAGGAGTGTTATAAATTTTAATCTAGAAAGTTGAAAATAAAATGTATCAGAGGGCGGATAGCACCATAAGTTTTAGATAAGTGTTTTAAAATTTGTTATAAAAATGTGTTGATAAAAATAGGAGGTTTTTATTTTTGTTTCACACAATATATCCTACATATTTACGAGTCTTGCGGCACAAAACAAAATTTAAAAAACAGTGATTTTCATTAGGAATTTTTAGAATATACACAGGCTTTTGAAATACTCTGTACACCAGCATCAATGTAAAAGAACATAAAATACAGCATATAACGTAACGAAAAAAACAGCAAAATAAAACATTTAAGCCATTATAAATAACAAATCTTATATCATACATATCTTTTTATTTAAAACTAACTGACAAAATAATTTTACTGATAACTACAGTAATAATGAACAACCGTAACAAAATCTTTCTCGCGAAACTGCAACAAAAAACACCAGAGAGAGCTGTTTTTTGTTTAACTATATCTATATTATAAATGCCAAACGTAACGCATACATCATTTTGCGAATGGCAACTTGAAATTTGAAACGAAATTTCGATTTTTGCAATTTTTTCTCTTGGAAATTTTTAAACTTCTAAACATCCCACATTTTTAATTTTTACACCATCGTATAGGGAAAAATTTTGCTTTTAAATTCAATTTGTTTGAAAACTGTATCTTAATTTATTTTTGCGATATTAATTTTTTGTAGTTTTTAATACAGTTTTTCTAATTGTGGCAACAAAAGAGTTCTATTTCTATTAAAAGCAAAGGGGAAAAGCCGAAAAAAGCAGATTACTGTATTTTTATGTCGTCATTTTTTCATTAATCTTTGCCTTTTCACATGTCTGATTTAAATTTCATGAGGAAAAAATCCTATGATTAAGCAAAGGGGGATGAATTTTGTTGTTTTTCATTTTAGAATACCAAGCATAAGACCCTTAATTAATAACTTTGTCACAATAACAGATCTTAATTTATTTTACTGTTTACATTATGATTAAAGCTAAAATTTAATAAAGCGGACAACTGAGTTTCATAGAAATTGTATTTTGTTAATTTCAGGTTAAAATACTTTGTGCTTGAGAGTTAGACAAACCAATATTAGATGCATTTTTTATTTTAACTAATTTTGTAGGTTTATTGTAAGTCAATGAAACAGTTTTTCTAAATATTTTCTTTCGTCGAAAATCGACGCGTTCTACCTTGTATATTATAACTGCTCTACGATTCCACTGATAATATTATCCAATCAGATCTTTAGATTTTCCTGCCTTCAATGTTCGTTCATTTCCTCCAAGTTAAAAAATAACAGAGCTTGAACAATAAAAATAATCTCCACAGCCTCCAGACCTGTGAAATGAGAAAAGTCATGATCCCCACCACAGGAATTTCGAAGTCAATTCCATGACCGCCTCAGTTCTTATTTTTGGAACTTCTCGCGCGGCTGCAGACTGCTCCTTCTTTTTCGGCTTTGCTTTGCAAAAAAAAAAAAAAAAAAGGATCCTTTACTGAAGCAACTTCCTTTTGGCATTTTCCCCCTAATTTTCCTATTACTGCCATGTTGAAATTAAGGTTTATTTGAAAAAAAAAAAAATGAAAATTTTTGATTAATATACGAAAATAAAACCCTTGAAGGTACCTACGTATTAATGCCACCGCAGCAGAAGTTGCGCTAATGCGCCAATAAAGAGAAATTTTGTTGTTCGCACACGCACGCAGTTATCTTTTGGATTCTTTGTTGCCTTGTTGTTTGCTGACTTTTGACGCCATTTCTTAGTGCTATGAAAATGAGTATTTGGGATTTGCCAAAAAAAAAGATTGTTTTGAATCTATGTTAAATGCTATATCAACTCATTTTCCACCGAAAACCAATTGATTACTTTATTTTTAAATAAAGTGTTTTGAATTTTGAAAGCGTTTTAATTTAAAAAAAAAAGTGTTTTATTTTATCGCAATTTTGTCGCAAACAATTTAGGTGTAGATTGGCGGAACTTAAAAACCGCCATATCTGTAGCTGCGGTGGCGTTTATACGTAAGGACCCCCTTGAAAATTTTGTTCTATTTATATTATCAACACCAGAAGTTTGGTATCTTGAGAAAGATCTAAAGTAATCGTTGTTGTAACTTGACTTGACATGAATTCATTGTTATTATTTAGCAATAAGAATTAAGTAATGAATATTATCTGTTTGTTAAACATATTGTTTAATTTAAAAATTTCTGTATATACAACAACAATAACTTTTCATTTTACCAAGTTGTTGCATATTTTTAAAATTACAACTTATTCTAGCTGTAACAATAAAAAATGATTTCATAATGTATCGTTATTTAATATGTAAAAATATATATCAGTGTAAAAATGATTTTTTTTTAAAATTTTTGTATAATAAGTAATGTTGTACATTAACTTTTGTATTTTTACTGATCAAAGTTATTGATGTTTTTTTTTTAAATGTTTTAGACAAATAAAACAGAAACGGGAATTATACAGCTGACATTGTTAGCAGCAGTATATTTGTAACTAGTTGACACTCCCAATAACCATGATGCGCAAAAAAAATCTATAAAATTGACAAAAATGATATAAAAAATCGTTTCTGAAAACACAAAATCTCGAAAAATTGTTAAAAATTACATCCAAAATTGCACTATAAATCGATGAAATTTAAAAATTGTACCACACAGAATTTCGGTAATTAGGTTAAAAACTTGAAACAATTTTCCTTTTACAAATGTCATAAAATAGCCGAAAAACACTAAAAAATACTAAAAATCGCATTAAAAATTAGTTAAAAATTCAAAAATTGCTGCACGAATTCCGAATAAGCTTTATTGAAAGGAGAACTAAATTTACTATTTCGGGTTAAAAGAATGAAACTCTATTCCTTTCACTAATGTGTAAAAATCGCCTCGAAACAAAAAAAAAACTAAAAATCGATTAAAAATTCAATTTTAAAACCTAATAAAAAAATCGAAAAATCGGGCTTCGATGTGCAAAACTTCATATACAGAAGTACCATCCTCCAAATTTTGTAACTCTACGTGCAGCGGTCTTTTCAGAGCAGCACTGACACACTCACAAACTTCTATCTTTATTATTATAGATTACTGTGAATATTCTAATTGACTCCTTTATTGCTAATTCATTAATTTTATATTTTTGCCTTTTTTACATGCAATTTAAAAAGAGATAATAACATAATGCATGAAAATTTCCTATAATATTGACAAAAAGGAAAAAGGACCGATTCTAAAAGCACAAAAACTCGAAAAATCGTTAAAAACTACTTCGAAAATTGCACTGAAATCGCATTAAAAATCAATGAAACTCAAAAATCGTTGCAGACAAAATTTAGTAAATTAGGCTAAAAGTTGATTTTTTTTATCAATGTCAAAAATAGCCGCAAAATGCGAAAAAATACTAAAAATCACATTAAAAAATTCGTTAAAAATTCAAAAATTGCTGCACGAATTCCGAATAAATATTATTGGAATGAAAATTAAATTTACTATGTTCGGTTAAAGGAATGAAACCGTATTATGTTCACTAATGTGGAAAAATTTCTGAAACATAAAAAGATAGCTAAAAATTGACTAAAAATTTAAGTAAAAATAAATCTAATAAAAAATTAAAAGATCGGGTTTGGAGGAGCAAATACTTTCTTAGTGCAAGGGGGAAGGGTGATTTCCCCTTTGCCCCTCCCCCCACCATTGATCGCTATTAGTTTGTGATTATTTGATATGATATAAAGAACAGTTTTGAACATAGAAAAAATGTGGCTAAACTAGTTTAAATAATAAAGTGTAATTTTCGACATTTGTATGCATAAAAGCTGCTATGATTTTGTTTTGAATAATGGTATTGAGTTGCAAATGGTGTCAATCGATTCATAATTAAAAAATATATCTGAAACGATACAAAACTTGACATACTTAAAAAACTCTCCGCCTCCCCCCCCCCTCCATGGGTAAAAAACGTCCTCGAAAACACTGTAAAAGAAATCTATCTTTTAGGATACTCATTTCATCTTCATTTATAGTTCTAAAATCAAATTCTCCCCAAATTTTGTTTAGTGTGCATAAATTATTTAACTAATAAATCCAAAGATCTGGAGCCTCACGTCAGCTCTGCAAGTCATTGTATTTTAATCACATAATATCCAACATCCTACGATCCACATTTTATTTATTTTTAAATTACATAAATATTTATTATATAAAATTCTTAGGATGTTTTCAATGGAAATAAATAAAAGAAGGAAATATACAAATGGAAATATTAACTTAAATTGAATCTATTCTATCTAACTCATATATAATTTAGAAATCTAGTAGTTTATAAATTTTGTTTCGGAAAAACAATTTTTATTTTTATTCAGGTAAAATCTTAACTAAGTAGAGCCTTTAAAATTGAGCCAGAAAATCAATTATTATCCTTAAACTAAAATTATAACAAGCTAAAAGGGAAACAAAAAGTTACATTTAAAAACATATTTCCTTAATCGTCACTCCCACAAGTGAAATGATTAAGGGGTTAATACACTGATCTGCATGTGATACATACGCATAATCAGTAACTTTATAACTTTAGTAACTTTCAATATCGATTAAAAGAATTAATTTCAGAAGAAATTGAAAAATGAGTTTGGTAAAACAAAAATTCAAGATTACATATTTAATGAAAGCTGGTATTCTAATAAAATGCACCATCTGTAAACATGAATTATTTTACCATTTTTCTATATTCTCAGATTAATATTTATTTAAAACATTTACACGCCTTTAAATGTACTTTTTTCACTTTTATCTTGTGAAAACTTTAGTTTAAATGCATACTAAAAGACTTGATAATATAAACATAATAAAATCACTCTTTAAAATAGGCATATTTGTAGACCTTTACATACACTGGATTATCATTCATCCTCGAGTCCACTGCTAGTTGGCGAAATTGTATCAAGCTGGCACTATAAGATATTTTATGTGATAGAATTTTAACAGTATTTACATTAAATTGAAAAAAATTGTCCTAATAATTAAGTTTAAATTTGGTGCAAAGCTTTGTTGCAGACCAGATTATAAAAGATTAACTAATCTTTCACTTCCCCTGCCATACTTTGTGCTAAATTTTTCGCAGTCATGATTATTAAACGGTTTGTTTTTTATAGGTTATGAAATACAGTAGCTAGGTAACTGAGGACAGACGAACAATATATATATATATATATATATATGTGTGTGTGTGTGTGTGACAATTTAAAGAGAAACTCGAATTATTTTCACTCGTTAAAAAAAACACACACAGTCATGGCAAGCGAGGGAAAAAACAAAATAAATAAATTAATGTAGAAGATCCAATAAATTACTCATTGTCTGCTGTAAGTTCATTTATTTAATCCGTAATCATGAGAAAGGGATATATATATATTACAAATTTAAAATGTTTTCGCCAAAACTAACCTTTATACTATCTTAATTTTCTTATAATAATGTTCCGTACTTACTTCAAATTATTAAATTAAAATCGTGTTTCTAAATCTAATCTGTTAATCTTTATGCAGACGATATAAATTCTTAATTTGCCTTTAAAAACGTTATTCCAGTATGCGTAAACTTAAAAAGATGGCTCTAAATTAAAAATATTCTTAATTAAACTTTATTTCTTAATATTCCAAATAAAACTAATTTCTTCTATGTTTTTATCAACCCTTTTTAAGACAGTCTTATTAAATTTATTCCAAACCCATACCTTTCAAAAAATATCATTATTTTATTTTATCTATTTATTTATTTTTCCTCCGTCAACCTTGATAGTGTGCATATTAATAAATTCATTTCTTTTCTTTTTCTCTTAAAATTAATCATTTATAAAAATCGTCTGCCTAAGATATTTTAAAATCCCGAGTCGATTATAAATTGGTTAAATAATATTTTTTTAAAAATAAATTTATCGTCTGTGGAAAATAGTCTCGTAACTGGACAAGAATTCTGTTTACATAAAAAATGATGGTTTGAGGTTACAGAATGTTCCAGAATTTTCTTTTTAGATTTAAAAGGTGGAAGTCTCGAGTTGAGAAAGAAGATTTCTTGGTTCTTTCTTGGATGAGTACGGCTGGTTTAAGTAAATGATGGAATATTTTTTTGGATATTTCGGTTAGAGATAGTTCGCAAAAGTACAATTAAAAAATTAGGGGAAAGCGGCCATTCTTGACAACGAAAGCAAGCGTCTAAAGTAAGACCGTTTTAAACGTACTGTCCAAACTCTCTCCTACTTGCTCAAATTGATTTATCCCATGTCATGTGACCATACCACACGCACATCTTCCAAGTTAGTTATCTGTTCCGTGACGTAAGAAAGATGGCTTTTCTTGAACAGTATTCAGTATTAAATTCTGTCAATATTTAGGTAAAACAGCAATGAAGACTTTGGAAATGTTCAGAAAGGTGTAGAATGAATCTACCATGGTGAGATTCTAGGCATTTCTATAAATGCAGAGCTGCCAACTTCTACGCCTATTTAAATCGTATAATCATGTTTGGAACCACAAAAAATGTTCTAGTAAATTGTGTACAAAATATATTCAGTGTTATGCATTACAGTACTTATCCTTAATTACTTACTAAAATTTCTGTTTCTAATATGTTTATTTGACTGTAAATAGGCGTAGTAGTTGGCAGCCATGTAAATGGCATCGACATTTTAAAGAGGGCTGAGAATCCACCAAAGACGATAAACGCGTTTGACAATTTCGCAGAGACTACCGGGAGCATGCGAAGAAAAAAACTACGCCCGGGGCAAAGTGCCAATTTGGCGCCCCCTCCCCTAACTTTTTCTTGTATGAGTCCGAAAATGACGTTAGTAATATAAATTTGGCACCTTTTTTGCCCTCCCCCTTTCGCACGGCGCTGGAGGCTACACATTGGTACCGTGGTACCTTCTGTTTGACAACGCACCAACACTTCGATACCAACTGGAATAACAATTCCTCGACAAAACACGCACGAATGTGCTTCCACACTTGCAGGAAACACTTTACCTGTTTCAATAAATGAAAATCATTTACAAGGTACGCTATTTTTAGTCATCAGATGAGGTGAAAATAACATCGCAAGCCTCTTAGACGCAGGAGATTGCGAAAACTGTCGTCCAGCGGTGATTCCAGAAGTTATAAAAGTGCTAGAGGAAATGTATTGTAGCCTAAAGTGACTACTTTGAAGGTGGATCTGTTTCGGTGCTGTGGACTATTCAAAGTAATGTTTTTTACAACTTGTCCTCGAACTTTTGAATCATATTACGTACATATGTGATATCAAACAAATAAATTATTAAAACATATTGTTTTATTTTATTAGCAAACATGCATAAAACTTTGCCAAAAGTTATACACATAAATTGAAAAAAAAATACCAAACATGTTGATAATATTTCAAAATAATAGGAGTAATTTAAATGTCTTAATGGGAAATTTTGGCATCTGTGCTTTGTCACGTCACTTAAAACATTAAACACATGCATGATTCTCTTTGAACAAATGGAAATTTTAAAATAGTCTGTATTGCCGTATAAAAAGCAGTATGGTGAAAAATATATATTTTTTATATTTTCAGAAATAATGAACCAAATATAGCAAAATCTATACAACTAAATCGGATATCTCACCAACATGAATTGCTTCATTACCGTACAAGCTAACCACACCGCCGTGGCCTTGGGCCGACTGCTGAGAAGGGCCCAAATTTAATAAAGTGATTTTAAAAATATATTTTTAAAATTACAGTTTCCTGCAATTATTTTCTCAAAGAACAAAAAAAATTTTGTTTAACTTGGCAACCGTATGATATTCTAATTATAATCCTGCAAATACCACCCCCCCCTGGAAGAAAAAAACTAGCTACTATTTTATTGCGAAGTGGCTCAGAAAAAGTGTTGGGCCTTGGGCCCAGTAAAACCTTTATCAGGCTCTGCCAACATGCCCATTTAATTTCAAGCTAATCAGATATTTTTGCAGCAATTATTGCAGAACGGACAGACTAACAGATGAAAAACAAAAAACTCTCTCTTTGTATCACCACAGTAAGCCTTTACTGACATTTTAGGAAAAATACATTATTTTTTATCTGTACCATCATAAAACACTAAAGTTTTAACAAAATATTTTAGTTGCATTGGACTATGTTTTTTACTCTATGCTTGATGCGTAAATTTTCGTCCTTTTCTTAAAGATTTAAATAGTTGATAATTGTTAATAACTTCGATTTTCATGTCCGTCTAACTCATGAAAATACGCCGCTGAAGTCGTGACGTTATCAACATGGCGCTGGGCATAAACAGTCAGAAGTGCCCATTCGTTTAGCGTAGGAGTTTAAAAAAAGAATTTTTCTTAACTATAAGATATCATTTTTAAGACATTAAGGCTGGGATTACGGTGCCTCGGCTCTGTCTTATCTTACGCTCGATCGTAGGATGCACATTCCTGCGATCGATCGTAACTTCGTATTACGGTGTCTTAGCGTAAGTCCTCTTGCTCTCAGCCAATCAGAGGCCGTAGTGACTTTTGTTGTGGCTGCGCGCGCATCCATTTATGTTCGAACTTACCACTGCTTTCGAGCTGCCTTAAGTTACGCTGCTACCGTAATACCGTTTGCGCTTTGTTTACATCATAAGTCTCTACGTCGATCTTAAGTGAGGCACCGTAATATCGCCCTAAAATATTTTTTCTGCATATTTGATGATATGATTTTTATTAAAAAATCCTCAGACTTTTGATTTTGTATTTATTTATTTTTTTAAATTAGTTAAAAACTAGCTATGCTCCATGCGAGCAGCAACGGCGACCATCAATGAGCGATGTTTTTTTTTTTTTTTTTACTGTGTTTATTTGTGTGCATTATGAATAGTTGAACAAGAGCAGAATAAAGAGCCACGGAAAAAAATTATTTTGTTATATTAATATTTTAATTATTAAATCATATAATATATATATATATATAATAGGTAAATATAAATAAAATATTACTCCATAAGTTCATAATAATAATAAAAATATACATTATGTATAGTTAAAACTATAAATAATATTAAGATGTAAATTAAAAAAATAAAAACAACATAAATATTATTATTTATCATACAATATAAAACATAATATATATTAAAAACATATGAACTTAATATATATATATATATATTTGTTTATTTATTAATTATTATTATTAATAGTTATACATATACGTAATTGTAGATGTTAAACAGTATTATATAATGGTTATATGTATATATACAAGGGGTGATTAAATGAAAAGATACGAAACGACGTAAAAACGTAACAGTTAAATATTTGCACATTCCGCCTTGGGAGAACGTAGCGAGACATCTTGGAATGCGATTGGAGTCTCTGTCTGGGATCGGAGTATGCGCAGTAGAGAACAAAGGCTCCTATCGAAAGCGCCGTCCAAATGATGTGGCAGTCCGTATGAAGACAGGATGGCGTTCGCGTTGAAAAATCGACGATTGAGGAGCAGTGAGGTCTTATCCGATTTTTGACAGAGGAAAGTGAGAAACCAGCAGCTATTCATCGCCGGATGGTGACAGTTTACAGGAGAAAATGTGTCTATGACAAGTCTGTCAGAAAATGCAGAGACACAATTTTTCCCGTAAACTGTCACAATCCGGCGATGAATAGCTGCCAGTTTCTCACATTCCTCTGTCAGAAATCGGATAAGACCTCACTGCGCCTCAATCGTCTAATTTTGCAACGCGAATGCCACCCTGTCTTCATACGGACTGCTGCATCATTTGGACGGCGCTTTTGATAGGAGCCTCTGTTCTTTACTGCGCATACGGGTATCCGCGCATGCTTCGATGCCAGACAGACACACCAATCGCATCCCGAGATGTCTCGCTACGTTCTCCCATGGTGGAATACGCAAATATTTAACTGTTATGTTTTTACGTCGTTTCGTACCTTTTCATTTAATCACCCCTTGTGTGTATATATATATATATGTATACAGGGTGTCCCTAAACACATGGTATATAAGCTAGGGTGTGATACTACATATCCAGACGAGTAATATTAACTAGGAAACCAAGGGTCCCAAACGTCTTCCAAAGGAGATAGCCGCCATTAAAGTTTGGGGTCAAAAATTTCAAATACACTTAAAAGGGACAAATTGGTTGATTGATTTGCGGTTTTCACTAAAACTATCATTTATGTTGGTATTTTCTTGAAAATAAATTGTAAAGATAAATTTCGAAAAATGCCGATAGAGGACGCTTTAGACTTTGGAGTAATGAACAACTATTTTTTGAATCTCATTAAATGGTTTCGTAAGCTTAGACTTAAACTTAAATTTTGAGCTCAAAATCTGAATAGTTGGAAGTGGTTAAGTAGCACAAACATAACCGTGTTCAGAGGGTTTAAATTTCAAATGATTATAAAAAACGGAAAAATTCGTCGATTGATTTGCGGTTTTCACCAAAACTATTCTTTGTGTCGGTATTTTATTGAAAATGAATTATAAAGATAAATTTTAAAAATGCCAATAAAGGGCGCTTTAATTTTGGAGTAACAAACAACTATTTTTACGATATTTTTTGCATGTGATTAAATGTTTTCGCAAACTTAGACTTAAACTTAAATTTTGAGCTCAAAAACTGTATAGTTGAGAGTCGTTAAGTAGCACAAACTGAACTGTGTTCAGAGGGTTCAAATTTCAAATGATTATAAGAAACGGAAAATTTGGTCGATTCGTTTGCGGTTTAAAATAAAACTATCCTTTAAGTCAGTATTTTCTTAAAAATAAATTTTAAAGATAAATTTCAAAAAATTCCATAAGAGGGCGCCTTAAATTTCAGAATAGCCAACAACTAATTTTAACCGTTATTTTTTGTATCTAATTAAATGCTTTCCAAAACTTATTAAATATTTTCGAAATCTTAGCTTTAAACTTAAATTTTGAACTCAAATTCGAAATCGTAGAGAGGGGTTAAAAAGCGCGAATTGAAGTGTGTTCAGGAGTTGAAATTTAACCCCCTCCTCCCCCCCCCCCTCGAACAACACAGTTCACTTTTGCGCTACTTAAACATTTGCAACGATTCAGAATTTGACCTCTAAATTTAAATCTAAGCATTTGAAAGGATTTAATGAGATTTAAAAAAAACAACGGCTAAAAATAGTTGTACGCTACTCCAATGTTTAAGGCGTCCTCTATCGGCATTTTGTGAAATTTATATTTGAAATTAATTTTCAAGAAAACATTGATTTAAAGAGTAGTTTTAGCAAAAAACCGCAAACGAATCGACCGCTTTTTATAATCGTTTGAAATTTAAACCCTCTGGACACAGTTCAGTTTGTGCTACTTAACCACTCCCAACTATTCAGATTTTGAGCTCAAAATTTAAGTCTAAGTTCATGAAAACATTTAATCAGATGCAAAAAATAACGTAAAAAATGGTTGTTTGTTACGCCAAAGTCTAAAGCGCCCTCTATCGGCATTTCTTGAAATTTATCTTTATATTTCATTTTCAATAAAGTAACGACATAAAGAATAGTTTTAGTGAAAACCGCAAATCAATCGACAAATTTTTCTGTTTTTTATAATCATTTGAAATTTAAACGCTCTGAACACAGTTAAGTTTGTGTTACTTAACCACTTCCAACTATTCAGATTTTGAGCTCAAAATTTAAGTTTAAGTCTAAGCTTACGAAACTATTTAATAAGATGCAAAAAATCACGGCAAAAAAAAATAGTTTTTCATTACTTTAAAGTCTAAAGCGCCCTCTCTCGGCATTTTTCGAAATTTATCTTTATAATTCATTTTTAATAGAATACCGACATAAAGAATAGTTTTAGTGAAAACCGCAAATCAATCGACCAATTTTTCCGTTTTTTATAATCATTTGAAATTTAAACCCTATGAACACAGTTCAGTTTGAACTACTTAACCACTCCTAACTATTCAGATTTTGAGCTCAAAATTTAAGTTTAAGTCTAAGTTTACGAAAACATTTAATCAGATGCAAAAAATAACGTAAAAAATAGTTTTCCATTACTTTAAAGTCTACAGCGCCCTCTATCGGCATTTTTTTGAAATTTAACTTTATAATTCATTTTCAATAAAATACCGACATAAATAATAGTTTTAGTGAAAACCGCAAATCAATCGACCATTTTTTCCGTTTTTTATAAACATTTGAAATTTAAACGCTCTGAAGACAGTTAAGTTTGTGATACTTAACCACTCCCAACTATTCAGATTTTGAGCTCAAAATTTAAGTTTAAGTCTAAGCTTACGAAACCATTAAATGAGATGCAAAAAATCCCAGCAAAAAAATAGTTTTTCATTACTTCAAAGTCTAAAGCGTCCTCTATCGGCATTTTTCGAAATTTATCTTTATGATTTATTTTCAAGAAAATACCAACATAAAGAATAGTTTTAATTAAAACCGGAAAGCAATCGACCAAATTTTCCGTTTTTTATGTGTATTTGAAATTTTCGACTCCAAACTATAATGGCGGCTATCTAATATGGAAAACGTTTGGGACCCTTGGTTTCCTATTTACTATTACTCGTTTTGTGTGTTTATCACCCTTTAGCGTATATGACATGAGTTATATATATATATATATATATATATATAAGGGATTTTAAGTGATTAACTTATGATCTAAGCAAAACAAATATTCTTGAAAATATAAAAAGCTTTGACATAAAATATATAAGTAGCATTCAAACATAACAGTAGAACTGAATAATATTCAGCATAAAGAAGCTTCCTTGAGCTTTGCATTAAAAATCCATCAAACTCATCATCGCTGAAAATCTATAGAACAACTCGTTCTCTCTACGCTCCATCACATGAGTTTCGCTTGGGACATCACGTTCATTAAATCATTGAGTTTATATTTATATAATATATAAACAATTATATATAATTATTATATTGATATTTTAATTATTATTTATTTATTTTTATTTACCATGATTAATAAAATATTATATATTTTTTAAATAGCTATTTCTAATGAGAATAATTTTTAATTTTATTTATTTAAACACATATTTTTATTTATTTACTATGAGTTAATAAAATATTATCATTTTGTAAATAAATAAATATTTGTTAATGAGTATAATTTTTAAATTTATTTTAATTAGTTATACATTTATTTTTATTGATTAACTATGAATTAATAAAATATTATCATTTTTTAAAATTATTCTTGCCAATGAAACTAATTTTTAATATTTAATTTTATTTATTTTTGCAATTATTTTTAATAATTTACTTTGAGTTAATAAAATATATAATCATTTTTTAAAACCAATTCTTCTTAATAAAACGAAGTTCAATATTTAATAACCCCTGAAAATTAATAATTATAAAGAAATATCTATTTTAAACTTGTCAATAAATAAGAGCTAAAAATTAAAGCGGTAACGAAAAGTGTATTTTATATGTTCTGACCAGTCTTCAGATATTAATAGAATAAATAATGGGAATGTCAAAAAACAAAATGTTATTATTGCATTAATATACATCAATTTCTTGTCACTTTTATACCGGTCATTTTTTTCCCATGTCACCTTTTACACAGTAACACAATAAAAAAATTCGCTCATTCATGGCCACCATTGCTGCTAGCATAAAGTGCAGATAGTTTTTAATTAATTAAAAATTCTAAATACAAAGTCAAAAGTTTAATGATTTCTTAATAAAAACCATACCTTCAACTATGCAGAGAAAGGATTTTAATGGATTAAAAATGATATCTAATACTTGAGTAAAATTCTTTTTTTAAACTCCTACGTTAAACGAATGCGACTTCAGACTGTTTATGCCCAGCGCCATATTGAAACGCCACACTTCAGCGACGTATTGAAAAGGATTGCTTGAAATATGTACATGTGATTGCTATAAATAGCACAATCACAACATAAAATGAAGTCTGTTATATGCACAGTTCGTTTACAGGGACAGTCAAAAGTATTTTGTTGGATTGAAAAGGATTACCTGAAATATGTACATGTAATTGCTATAAATAGCACAACCACAACATAAAATGAAGTCTGTGGTATGCACAGTTCTTTTACAGGAACAGTCAAAAGTATTTTGTTGGATTATGGTCGAAGACAAAAAAGTTTTAAGAACATTTTGTTTATCACTACCACTTAATGGATGCTGTTAAAGATAACTTTTGAGAAACTTTCTTGTTGCATATCTTTCACAAATGTTCATCAGTATCAATTAACTCATGTTCGCGTAAATAACTTCTATGAGATATATTTTTGTAGCATATCTCACAATAAAAAAGATTCTCACCAGTATGAATTAAGAGATGCTTGGATAAAATTCTTTTAAGAGAGAATTTCTTGATGCATATCTCTCACATATAAGGTTTTTTACCAGTATGAATTAACAGATGTTTGCTTAAATTACTCTTAATATTGAATTTCTTGTTGCACACCTCACAAACAAAAGGTTTTTCACCAGTATGAATTAACAGATGGCTGCTTAAATGACACTTCCGAGTGAATTTCTTGTTACAAATGTCACACATGAAAGGTTTTTCACCCGAATGAATTAAGAGATGCCTGCTTAAATTAATCTTAAGAGAGAATTTCTTGTTACATACCTCACACACAAAAGGTTTCTCACCAGTATGACTCAATAGATGACTGCGTAAATGAATCTTTTGAAAAAAAATTTTGTTGCATATCTCACACAGAAATGACTTCTTCCTGTTGAAGGATTTCTCGGAAGAATGAACTAACAGGTGTGAGATTAAATTACACTTATAAGAGAATTTCTTATTGCATATCTCACAGACAAAAGGTTGTTCACCAGTGTGAATTAACAGATGACTGCTTAAAGAGCTTTTTTTGTGAATTTCCTGTTGCAAATCTCACAAACAAAAGATTTCTGACCAGAATGAATTAACAGATGTGTTCTTAAACTACTTTTTTGAGAGAAAATTTTTTTGCATATCTCACACAGAAAAGGTTTCTTACGAGTATGAAACAGCAAGTGTGTGCTTAAATTACTTTTTTGAGAGAAACTCTTGTTGCATATCTCACACACAAAACATTTTCCTTGCTGTGAGCTAGAAGTTGTTTTTCCAAAAATGTTTTGTGAAAAAATATGTTGCTGCATATTTTGGATTTATAGATAATTTTGATTGATGTATAGCTAACTTTGTACCACCTGCAAGAAACAGAAATAACTTAATCATTTTTATGATTCATTAAAAAAACTGTATAAGAGAAAAAAATTATTATGAAAAATAAAAATTAATGCATTAAACTGAATTGAAATAAAATTTTCATGATAATATAAAAATCTACAATAGAAACCTAATTTTCTGATGCTTGGAACTTAATTTCCTGATACTAATGAAACTATATTAAAAATGACAACATGTAAACTAAATACAAATCATCATAAAACAAATTTTTCAGAAAGAAAATATTTAACATTAAAATTAAAAGTTTTTACATTAAATAATTAAAAAAATAAAGCAAATTTAAGGATAAAATTCTATAATTTCATACCATCAATGAAAGCAATGATACATTTAAGCAGTGAGACAAATATCAAACATTTTTTGTGGAAAGAGAAATGGGATGTACAAATATATTTAATCGGAATGCACCCAAAATTATTAATTTTTTAATCTAATATAAAGGAATATTAAGACAACATTTTGCATTATTCTTTCAATTTAAATTGCATGGTAATAATTTAATGACTTATTAATATTTTCACCATGTTTAAAGGCCTATGTAAATAATAATCGGTATATCAAAATGCACTTTTTCATGCAATTTCAAAATACAGGTTACTTGGAAACACCTTCATAGAACAGTCCACGGATAGTAAAATGTGTGAAGGGAAAACTTAAACTGAGTTATAATAGAGTCTATAGATAGTATAAGAGTCATTACAGAACATCAGACGCAGGGTTAGAAAGTCTCTGCCAGTGTTATTAAAACGAGTGATGATAACCAGTTAAAACCCGCATGGCAGAAAGTAAGAATCAATACTACCGTAACTTCCGGCGTATAATCCGCAGATCAAACAATTCTTTTTCGTCCCAGAAATTTTATTTTGTAATCGAAACCAAATATTTTCCGCGATCTAAAAAGTTAAATTTTATTTAAAAAATTTTCTGGGTCGAAAAAGAACTGTTTGATCCGCGGATTATAGGCCGGAAATTACGGTAATGAGAGTTTTAATCTGCAATTATTTATAATTCACACGTGTATTTGTTACACAATAAACTTAGTTAAAAGTTAAAATTAAAGATTATGAATATAATAAAAAGTTTCAAAATGATCATAAGAATATATTTTGTTTATAGACCGGGAGGCAGCAGCATGGGCAATCACTCCCATGGAATTCCCAGCTGAAATTCCACAATTAGGTAAAACTCAATTAGCATATTGAAACACAATCGGTCTGAAAATCATATCTTGGTGAAAAACATTCGGAAACCAAAATTTAGCAGTTGACTCGTGGATTTACCATTGTGTTTCAGTGCTTCCAAAGGTATGAAAAACATGGAGCACTGGCATAAAAAAAACAACATAGCAAACCTACCAATCAACCAATTAACTGTTGGGTCTGGATGTGATTTCCAGCAAGATAGGACTTGTCATATCAGTTGCATTTTAATATGCTTATCGAGTTTTAATAAATCCAGATTTCTAGGCATCGTCATTTCGATTGTCTGTGTGGGTGCCAGTCAGTGTTTCCTATAATACTAATTTTTTTTATTTGAAGAAACAGAAATTTTCATAATAGTAATCTGATGCTGCACAAGTTTAACTACTAACATTGCAGTTTATAATTGAACATAAAAATTAAAAAATACAAAACATCTATGATACTGTAAAATATCACTTTTCAAAATATTTTATAATAAATTAAACAGTCCAATAACTTACAGATTATACAGAAATGATTCTTATGAAAATATATAAGTAAATAATAGAAGCACAAAAAAAATGCAGAAATTTTTTTCGTGAAATATCTTGTACAATTATCTTACAATATTCAAAGGAAAAAATTACCTCTTATATATATACTATTATTTTTTTAATCATGGAGCAATTTATAGCACAGGACTAATTTACTAAACTTTATGAACCCAGACTATTTCATATCTTGTTTTGAAAAGATAAGAAATGTTGGAAAATATTTTTCCAAGACAAGCATTATTTATGGGAAATATGCTTAATTTAAAATATGTATTGGATATATTTTTCAAATTTGAATTTTAAAGTGAGATTTTAAAATATTCGAATAATTTATTATATATAAAATTGCACAATCATGTTACAACAGAAATTCTATTTATTGCATTACACCCTTTTCCTAATAAAAATTTATTTATTTTTAAATAAGCACTATCCTTAATATTTTATTTAGTTTATTTATCCTAAATAAAATATACTTAAGGATTTTAATATTCCTAAAAAAGTTTCAGATTATACCTGAAATGATTTTCTGCCAGTTACTGCCATTTAAAACTGGTTACAACCACTTTCTGCAAGCCAAAACTCACTCCTTACAAGATGGAAGAAAATATCATGCATATAGCACATTTTATTCAAAAACAAATCAACCAATAAACATTTCAGTACCTTAGATAAAAATTATTAAAACAGCAGTATTTGAAATAAGCGTGTTGCAGTTATAATGCATCATGCTAAAATCAAAAAAGCAATTCACAAAAACCATCGAAACAACAAAGTGTTTTTAGTTTTAAAATTACATATTTATTTTCTCATTGATTTCATAAAACCTTCTACTAAAACTCTTCATTGGCATGCTGTTTTATGTTTTCAATTATATTGTTAATTTCTCTAGAGTATATCTGTATAATCATTTTAATTTCTTACAAGAAATGTTTTCTTACTTTATTTTTAGAGTATCATCAAGTTTTATCTAAATATTTTTAAAACTATGAATGATTTTACTCACATTTTAATACTGTTCGTGTCCATATATCTCCCACAGGTGACTTTATTTTTGTCCCAATTAAGTCTTCATTATTCAGATATTATTTATATTTCATATATTCTTTCCATATGAGTAATTCCATGACTATTTTCATAACAGCATTTATAGATTTACCTTTACGAATTTTTCCAGATAGCAACAAACACTTTAAATCAAAGTTCCTCCATATTCCCCTGCTAGTGATTATAATTTTGTCAGCAGTGAGTATTTACTTAGAAATAACAACACTCCTAGAAATGGTCGTCATTTTGTAAGAAAGATTATAATAAATAATATCTTTACAGCGTAAATTGAATCCTGAGTCATGTAGTCTTCCTCTGACTAGGATTGTGACAATTTTCATACAAAAATTAGAATATTTTTATAGATTATTCCATAGAAAATGCAGTAGATGTATATAAAAGTATTTATATGTATGTATATAAAAGTTATGTATATATAGAGTAGACTCCCTCAAATTCGCAGAGCGTGAGACCAGAGGTTGTGTGGATTTTAGAATTTTGCAGATTTCTGGCTTTGATTATATTTTTTAAACAGCAACTTACATTTTTTTTCTTTTAAATTAAATTCTGCCTAAAAATATCCTTGATCATTCATTAAGCAATTTTACATGACACATAATTTTTTCAGAGCATAGTTTCAAATACCTTTAAAAAAATTATTTGTATACCATCATAAAGAGCACCAGTATGCCCCAGAAGCAGAGTACACTGGTTCACCCACCAGGATACATAGTACCACTATATAGTCCTCTATTATGCATTATTTCACTTCAATATATATTTATTTTTTATTAGTTTGAGTCCTGTTTATTTTCCCTTATAGCTTAAAAAAAACAAAATTCAAATTTTTCAAGCAAAATTTTCAAACAAAACAGAAAAAATATTAAAAAGAGTATTATACTTTTTAAATAAGAATAGATTGACATGGGATCAATTGAAAATAAGGTGAAATTATTAAAAAACATAAAATCAAATTCACGAAAACTTGAAAATGAAACTCTAAATACTATCGGCCTGAAATTTTCCTGAAATAATTTTGGATCTCCGAGTGATTTTACGATAACAACGATACGAAAAACAGATTAGTAACTATAAAGTTTTGATTCCAAATTTGTTTTATGTCACTTCTAAAATAATTAATGAAATTTTAGAAAATGCTAGAAATTTGTTAGAAATAACCGGTTATTGTTGCTAAATACTTGCATTGTTTATTAAGGCCCCTGTCCTTGCTCGAGGAAAAACTCGTGAGCTAATACTATTCCTATGAGAAAGCATTTTTCTAATAACTCTTTTGCATTTTGACATTTTTGAATATTTTTTTTTTTTGCATTGGATAGCTGAGGTGCAGGCCGACAGCGCACCTTTTTTACTTTTTCGATTTTGGTTGCAGGTATTTTTTACAAAGTTAGTTTCACTTTTAAAACCGGTTTCGAAACTGAAAGTGCTTTTAAAAAAAATATCTGCAACCAAAATCGAAAAAGTAAAAAAGGTGCGTTGTCGGCATGCACCTAAGCTATCCAATGCAATATATATATATATATTCAAAAATGTCAAAATGCGAAAGAGTTTTTAGAAAAATGCTTCCCCTTAGGAATAGCATTAACTCAGGAGTGTTTCCTCGAGCGAGGACAGGGCCTTAAAAGCCTTAAATACAAATGAAAATATTTCTTACAATGATACACAGGCATTTTTTTTTTTTGTTTACTTTATTTTACAGTTAAATAATTACTTCAAAACAGTATTTATTTGAAGAGAATAAACAATTATTAAATATTTTGTAAATTCTGCATTACAGTAACAGAGTAGATTGTAGGTCCACTGTACTCCAGCAGTGGATGGTCTACTGTGCCCCATGTTGAAGTTCTATATATTTCCATACAATTATTATTTAAAGCTTTCTTTTTAAGATATTACTTTTAATATTAAATAAAAACAAGTATCTTAGATTTATATAAAAAGTTGTTTTTAATTATTTATCTATAACATTTAAATAATAATAAAGAAAAGTACGATGATGAAAATTTTTTTTTAGAAGCTCAAAACAACCAATCAGGAAAAAATGAATCATTCTGAGCTAACGATATGTGTAAAGGCTATAAATAATCAATTCATTGCTGTAAAAAATCACTCTAAAAGAAAAGCTTTAAAAATTTAAAAATAAATAAAATGTAAAAAGTGGTCATCCGTATTTTTAGATTCACTGCAGCCCAATCTCCCCTACAAGTAACATAAAAAAAAGTATACTTACGAATATGAGGCAAAGCTTGCAAAAAATTAATCTGTCTATAATGGAATGCTAACACAAATGTAAATATTCCATAGTCCCATCTAAAAAAATGCCATGCAATTACATATTAACACAAAAGCCTGTTTAAAACAGAAATTTTAACTATCTTTTGTGATTTTATCTTGGTAGGTTTTACTGTATATAAATATATATTAAACATGAATGAAACTTCTGAATCCCTTCCAAAAAGAAATCCTGACTACACTACTGAAAATAACAATATTTTAATCATTTATTTGTTTTTTTTAGCATGTTTAAAGCTAATTATAGTCGATTCTAAGTATAAAAATGTGCATTTTTCTTAGGAATACAGCTATAAATTGTTTAATATGTATATATATATATATACATATATATACAATAGACTCCTTCAAATTTGCACAGCTTGGGATCAGAGATTGTATGGATTTTAGAATTTTGTGGATTTCTGGCCATTGCTTTGTTTATATTTTTAAAAAAGTAATTTGAATGTAATTAATATTGAAAACAAAATTATAATAATGCTTACAATATACTAAAATATTAAAATAAGTAATAAACTAAAATAATAAAAAATTAAATAATTTTTAATATGATTAAAATATTAAAAGCAAAAGTCAAGTTAATAATCTATAATGCATGATTAAATATTCATTATAAAGATTAAATGTGTTTTCCTAAATTATTCATTGAAACTTGCCTCATAAATGTTCATAACTAATTCACACCAGAATCATAAAATAATGAAGCTTTATTTCCGGTTTAGCCAGACTTAATTACTAAAAAAGCATGATTAATACATAAATATATTTGATAAGATTGTGATTATCAATGATATCAGCAATATCTTGCTTTATTTAAAAATAAATTATTCTTTCTTCAAGAAAAAACATGAATTCAATAACCTTAAGAAAAATTACAAATTAAAAAATGTATGGAATTGATATAAAACTAAAAAGGAGTCAAATTTTGCGCCTACATCTGAACTGAGTGTTTCATTGTTTACATCTGTACATTATGTGCAGATTTTAGAGAGTTGTGGATTTTATGAGTGCGGATTTGAGGGAGTCTACTGTATATATATTAAATATTGATGGGGGGGGGGGTTAAAATGAAATAAAAAGAAAATGGCATTGCAAAAGGATCTTATTTTTCCTTTATAAACTATTTCCCTTTTTAAATTTACAAGGGAGTTATTTTACATGCGACTAAAACGTAAAACTGGATATTAAAATTACAAAACTTATTGCATATATATTTGCATTTAAAGATTTTTTTATTACTAAGAAAATATTATATCATAATTTCGTAGTGAAAGTAAGAGAAATATAGTTCATTGCATGTGAATACATTTACACCTTTATTCACATTAAATCAATTTTAGTGTTAATTGCATTTATATTGTCTTTTTCAAATGTAAATGTAAACCATGTTTCGAAATATAAATTACTGAAAATACTTTTTTAAATTCTAATATAACATTATCCAAAAACACAGCTACATGCAACTATTTATCTTTTAACATATGACATAATTAAATGTCTCAATTATTTATTCTTATACTTTTGCATGACACCAAACTAGTATTATACTGTCAGAGCAATGTAACTAGAGAAGAATTCCATATCCTGTTGCACTTATCTTTGTTGCACTTATGTTTCAATGTGGTTGTTGCCCTCTTCAGCACTTGAGGTTGATTTTTTTATTACTTAATCCTTGTAGTGGTTAAATAATAACTTTGAATATATATTTTTGTAATAATATATTTTTTTTCTAATTTATAATTAATTTTGTGGCCTTTTTTTTTCCCAGAGATTTTTTTTTTTTTTTTGTAGATGTAATATTAAATATATATATAACTATTTGTAATATAATTTTATGTTTTAATTTTGCATGCATAATAAATATATAAAATGTGAAATACATAAAATAAAAAAAAAAAATTAAAGAATACAGTATATTTATATACACGTATCTAAATATGCATTTACATACTACATTATACCAATAAAGGTGGAATAAGTAAATAATAAGAGAAATAAATAGAAAAACAGTGAGATGAAGTCTTTTGTTGTTATTTGTACTTAAAAATTAAAATCAGAACCATTAAAAGATCACTTCAGTGTCTGTATGTCATAGACATATTACTCATAAACTATAGATTGAGGAAAGTTCAAACAAAGCCGAAGTAATAAAGGCTATTGATCCACCTTTTTATACGACATCATCAGGTGGGAGAAACAAAGGGGCATAAAACTAAACCTTTTTTTAGAGAAGGCCTAAAAACCAGACTAATAAATTAATTTTAATGAAACTTTTGATGCATTTTATATACACTAGATTCTGATAGATCAAACATGAAGCAAAAACATTAAATTTTGTTAGATTGTTTTTACTCAGTGATACATTTAAAAGAGCATGTTTTGATATTCCCAGCTTATCCTATGATGGTTAAAGTGGGGGTACTTCTAAAATTAATATATACAATCAAAGTTCTATAAGCCACACAAGTTGGGATCAAAGGTTGTGCAGATTATGGGATATTGTGAATTTTATATTATTATGGATTACACAACATTTTATTATACATAGACAGTATTTTAATTCTATAACCAGTATAATATGAAAGGATAAATAGAATAATAAATAGATTATTAGATAAGGCATTTAATGTTAAGGACTGACAATAGCATTTTGGTCAACGAGATAGTCAAGTAGTGCCAAAAAATGTAAACAAAATAGTGATCCACAAAACTCAACACAACTTCTGGTTTCAAGCTATGTGGATTTAAAGGTCTACTGTATATAAAAACAATAATATGCATACATAAATACAGTCAAAGATCGATAATCCGCGCACCCATAATCTGCAATTTTCTATAATCTGCGTTACTTTCCGAATGTAAACAGTGAAATAAACACTTTAAAAAGTTTACAAATTAGTGATCCAAAAATGATTTTTAAAACAAATAATAAAAAAATTGAAAAAAAAAATCATAGTAAAACATCTACATTTTCTTTTAATTTAACTCTTTTATTTTATTAACAGTAAAAAATAAACTGTATTACGGAACATATATAATTATTTTTATTTAAATGGACATATACATTACATTTTCTAATAAAATAAGTTTAAAAAGACATTTTTTGAGATATGAAATAAAGCTAATAATATATTTATCTTTCCATATTATACTGATTATAGGACTAAAATGCTGTCTAAGAATAATAAAATGATATATAATCCATAATACTCTATAATCCACAATATTTCATAATCTGCACAACCTTTAGTCCCAACTTGTGCGGATTATAGAACTTTAACTGTATATATACCATGTTTAAATGCAAATACAATAATATAAACAAACGTAAAATTGATTAACGTTTGTTTACCTGTTTTATAATTTGGCAACAAAACTCAATTTCTGAAGCTGAATTTCAAGAACATCTTTCAAAAAATACCAAGGTCACTAGAGTGAAAAAGTATCATAATTTTATTAAATTAATCAATAATAATTCAATTAAACCATATATAAAACAAAAAACAGGGAAAAAATGATGATGTACTGACAAAGAATGTATGTCGTAAAATAAACACATTATATCAAATATACATACATAATCTACATGTTAATACATATATGTGTATATGTACATACACACACATATATATATATGTATGTATATATAAACATATACAATAGACTTCCTCAAATTTGCACAACTTGGGACCAGATGTTGTGGGTATTTTAGAATTTTGCAGACTTCTGGTCATTGCTATATTTGCATAATTCAACAATAATTTGAATGCAATTAATAATGCAACCGAATCTACAATAAATGCTTACAATGTAATAAAATATTAAAATAAGTAATAAACTAAAATAATAAAAAATTAGATCATTTTTTAAATGATTAAAGTATTAAAAGCAATGATCAAGTTAATCATCAATTATGTATGATTAAATAGTCATTATAAAAATGAAATGTATTTTTTCTAAATTATTCCTTACTCTATTGCCTCATAAAGGTACATTATTAAGTCACACCAAAATTATAAAGTAGAGAAGTTTTATTTTAGAACTAGCCAGACTTTATAACCAAAAATGCTTGATTATTACATAAATATTTGGTAATGAGATTGTGATTGCCAATGTATCAACAGTATTTCGATTTTTTTCAGAAATAAATTTATTCTTTCTTCAAGAAAAACCATGAATTCAGTTATATCAATAAAAATTACAAATTGTAAGAAGTCGTCTTACGAATGTAGAAGAGAAGAAAGAAGTAATAACTTATCTTAATAAATATCTCGGGGTTGCATTCTTCTTTATAAACTTTTTATTACTTGAAAAGACGACACTTACAAATATAACACTAACGTACACACATTATATACAAATAAAGCTTTTACATAATTCTGGCGCACGCCACCATCACAAGATAAAACCACAATTCACAACCAACATTCCAATATCACTAAGAAAAGAACATTTTTTAATAGAACTAGTGTTGCCAGATTTCTTTTAAACGAGAAATATTACAACTACATTTTTTTTTAATTTAGCAAAACTCAGGTCACGTGACGCGTGAGTCTATTTTTTTTTCTTTTATTCCTTTGGAAAGCGCGTGTTACATCCTCCCCCTCTGTTTCCGATCTACGTCTCGGTGAGGAAACAGGATGCTTTTTTGGTCTTCCTCTTTTTCTCAAGGGTGCAACTGGAATAGTTTCAGATTCTTGGAAAGGCAACAAGGCAGAAACGTGGTAAGATCCAATTCGTTCAGTAGGATTTTCTAGACTAGCAATGTCATATGTCACTAGTGACTTTTGAGTCAAAATTACGTATGGCCCATCTCTCTTAGGCATAAATTTTGCTGTTTTATTTTTACTTGCCTTGCTCACTGGGTGTAGGTTAACCCATACTTTTTCACCAGGCTTGAAATATACTTGTCTACGATTTTTATCATAATATTTCTTTCGCTGATCTTGTTTCATTTCAACAGGTTCTTTCACATCTTTCGAAATATTTGCAAGATGTTTAAGATATGGGGTCTTCGCTCCCCCTGGTTGAAAACATTTTCCATACCTTTTCGGAAAATCATTAAATATCTTCCTTTTATTGGAATTTAAATTTTTACGTTCATCTTCAGGTAAGGCATACGGACAGACTTCGACCGCATGAGCAGACGTACTTATTTCTTCGTCGTATACATCTACAAAATAGAACTTTTTCTGTGATTTATCACTAAAATGCCATCTTTTGTTAGCTATGTCTAACACTATGTTAGCTTTGCGCAGGAAGTCCATTCCTAAAAGAGTTCTATTACCTTTGGCATTTGGTACTACAATAAACTCTGTTTTGAAAACTCGGCCTTCAATCTTTACACGCACAGTGGCAGAAAGAGTTTTTCTGGTCATCGTTGTTCCATCAGCTAAGGTTACTTCATGAGTATGAGGATTCATTGCAACACCAGCTTTCAAAAATAATTTATACATACGTTCTCCTGCAATAGAACGATTCGCTCCTGTATCTGCACAGACTAATACCTTCTTATTGCAGATCGTAATAGGTACATTTAGAGCTGGAACTGTTGATGTATTTACACTATACAGCTTAAGACGTTGAGCTTGCACTGTTTGCTTCTCAAACATAGGGGAACAATCTGGGCATTTCTTCTTTATAAATCCCACTTTGCCACAACCATAGCAAAATATATCGGATTCTAAACGTTTATTAGCAAACTTAGGAGAAGATCTGTCTTCTTTTGGAGGCTTACTCTGCTTCCATGTATTTTCTCGGCGAAAATACGCTTTTTTCTCCTGGGGTACAACCGAATCTTTTTTAGAAAACGTAGACCTGATAGTATCATACGCATCTAATTTTCCGGCAAGGTCGACTGGTGAATTTAAATTATCATCTAACATATGTTGTTTGCATTCGACAGGCACGCGCCTTTTCATCTGATCCGCTATGATCAGATCTTGAAGAGCTTCAAAAGACGTTACATTTAACTCTTTAAGCCAGTTTTCAAAGTAAGCACGTAACTCGAAGTAATAATCTCTCCAAGTAATTTCTTTATCTTTGCAATGCGTGAAGAACAGCTGCCTAAACCTTTCAGCGCTAATTTTAAACCTTTTTAGAAGTAGACCTTTAACATGTGAAAAATCTGAAGCGTTTTCTTCTTTTTCACGAGCAATAAGCATAGATATAGAAGAGGGTACAACACTTAGTAAATAAGAAACCCAGAGGTGTTCTGGTACCTTCGAAAGCTTTAACTGTCGTTCCAGGAGCACCAGAAACAATGTTACATCATCTATCTCTGGTTTAAATGTAGGCAACAGCTTCTGGATATCTATTTTACTCTCTGGATGAGACATTATCCCTGCCGCATTACCACCTACCGCTCCACTGGAAACACTTTGGCTCTGAGCCTGTAACTTAAGCTTCTCAAGCTCAAAATTCATCTCAAACTTTTTTAATTCTAGTTCTTCCGAACGATGTTTTTCTTCTACTTCTAATTTACGCTGTTCTAATTCAGCTGCTTTTTGCTTTTCCTCTAAGTCTCGTTTCCGCTGTTCTTCCTCGCGAGTCGCAATTTGGTTTCTGACTAACGAATTTACGAAATCAACTTCATACGAGGGAGAGGATTTAATCTTATCACGCAATGTGACAACAGTCATAGAGGGTTGTACATCTAAATTCATTTCTAAAGCGACCTGAAATAGGTCTTCTTTTCGTGCTTTGTTGAGGTCGGATATTCTTACCTTTAGCAAAACAACAAAATATATACTCCACAAATGCTAAAAATTCGATTTAAATAAATTGTTCCCCGGACGTGAGCTTTGCTTTACAACTCATATAAACAAGACATTAATAAAACAAAACAGTGAACTTTAACGTTAGCAAAATATACTTTTAAAATAATTAAACTTCATAAAACTTCATAAAGTATCTTTAAAATTTAAACTTTAGTTTTATTTTTTTTTAAGAAAATATACTTTAAATTATTGCTGATATAAATAAACTAGTTTGTCATTACGTGTCATTTAATCAAAACATTATTTTAACTGATATAAAACTAGTACTGAATTGTTGGCAACATTCATAAACAATGTTCTAAATAAGTCAAAACATATCTGAAAAATTAAAATGTCAAGCAATATTATTATCATATTATCAGGACAAGACTACGTAATATAGTTTTTTTCAATATAACTTTAAAAGAAAAGAAAGTCTTATTTCATAAAAATAAATAAATGCAAAAACTTACTCAATCTATTTTAAAAATCGTATTCAATGCTATTTCACAATATATCAGGAACTCTAAATTAAATGCTTAAAAATAACTAACAACAGAACACTCAAATAGAATTTCTAATTAAATTCTGTTATCTTGCGCAACCAACAACAAAACAAACAAAAAATAATAAACACATACCATATGATACTTGAAATACAAAGTATAAATACCTTTTACTATATTTTTCCCTTTTTTTTTCTCAATTTATTTCCCTATTTGTAAAAAAAAAAAGAAAAATAACATCCACGTAAATAAATGCTTATTTTATTATTTATCAACCCTTTTTTTTTAATTGTTTTTCTTTTTTATTCGAAGTAAGAAAAGTTGTTATTTAATCAAGATAAAAATTAAACATGCATGCAGAGAATGAAAATAAACAAAAGAATAAAAAATATAAGCATGGGGAGGGAAGGGGAATTACACAATACATAAATAAATTGTAAAGTAATCAATAAATTAAAACTAATATGTGGTATGCAAAATGTTACAGACAGGTAAAATGTGGTAACTTGCGAAAAGAATTATAGATACTTTAAAACTTGGCTTACTTATTGAAAATATATGACAAAAGTATCGAACTTTAAAATGTTCCAAAATAAACACATATAAGATGAAACGACGATGACTGAAGCAGAAAATTAAACAAATTCAGTCCGTAGAACATATATCACAAACAAATGAAAATGGCGCTTGGCATAAGATTATTCCGTAGAAATTTTTTCACAAACGAAGAACGAGAACTTTAAAGGCACAGAGCATGCAAGCTTTGAAGAACACATTTCACAAACAAACGAGCAACGACTGCTCGTGCCATTTTCTTGCATTAAACATGCATGCATTTTTATTTCGTACATATTTCACAATCGAATGATTTCACATCAACGAAACAAACTTACTATGTTAATCATTTAAAATATACTTCACAAAAAGACGAGCACGACCGCTCGAGCCATTTTTTTTCATTCTTATTAATCATATTTCATTATCAAAGAACTTTTCTGGAACTAAGATTGCTGAATACTTTGGAATTGATTCGTAGCCCCACGTTGGGTAGCCATTTTGTAAGAAGTCGTCTTACGAATGTAGAAGAGAAGAAAGAAGTAATAACTTATCTTAATAAATATCTCGGGGTTGCATTCTTCTTTATAAACTTTTTATTACTTGAAAAGACGACACTTACAAATATAACACTAACGTACACACATTATATACAAATAAAGCTTTTACATAATTCTGGCGCACGCCACCATCACAAGATAAAACCACAATTCACAACCAACATTCCAATATCACTAAGAAAAGAACATTTTTTAATAGAACTAGTGTTGCCAAATTTCTTTTAAACGAGAAATATTACAACTACATTTTTTTTTTAATTTAGCAAAACTCAGGTCACGTGACGCGTGAGTCTATTTTTTTTCTTTTATTCCTTTGGAAAGCGCGTGTTACAAAATTAAAATATACATGGAATTGATATAAAATTAAAAAAACAAATTTTGTCCCTATATCTGAATTGAATATTTCATTGTTTACATCCGTAAACTATGTGTGGATTTTTGAAATGTACACATACATGTATTTATATGTATGTATATCTATACATATACATAAATGTATATATTACATTACACTGGTAATCAGTTTTCTCGCTGACATTTGACCAATGTTAGTATTTTGGCTAATTAAAAATAAAAAACAGTCGCCATATGAAAAAAATATTAGCAAAATACCGTGTAGCACAAAAAAATTATCTTTAATCCTTTAATGTACTCCCCCCCCTTTTTTTCAATCTGTTCTAGAATAACCTAAATTTTTATAACTGCGACAATGATTGTTATTGATCTAATTTCAACTACCGCAACAAATATATTTAAAATATGCATATATTAAAAATATGTATATATGCACACGTAATGAAAAATGAACAAAAAAAGAAAGAAAAGTAAAAATTGTACACTAGCAATTTGGTGAATCTAATCGCTTGTTTACTCACCAAATGAAGAAATTAGTCACAATTTGGCGCATTGGTGAGTGACAGCGAGAACTCTGCTTGTAACCATCTAACCAGAAAGTACCTATTTTTTTATAGCATTATGTGCCCAGTGAAAAGGGCATGGACCGGATAATATGCAAGTATAGAAATTTTCACAAAACACAAACAATTTTACATTGCAAACTAATTGCATTTTTCATTCACAACAAGCGAATGTTTAGGATATCTGAAAATTACATAAAACCTTATTTTCAGTAACACGAATGAAATGAAAGTGGAAGTTCATTATTAACTGAAAGTAAACTTTTTGTTTATTTAAATAGATTAATCATTTTGTGTTTAATGGAATTAAATCTTTTATATAAATGCAATCCATCAAATAACAAAGAAATGAAATAAGACAAATCCAGCATTAAAGAGAAACTAGATCAATTCTTGATCTGCTGATGTAGCCATTAGGAATGTAATCTCTATTTAGAAGCAGTGATGCCTTTTTATGCACAGAGTTGATAATTCAGAGATAAATTCAGATTTAACTAACATTTAAGACACTCTTTGCAACAATTAATTATTTTTAAAAAAATGCACACATTTAAATGGTTGGGAATTCAATTTTAACAATTCTATCTCCATCTTCATGTCAAAAAACTGTGACCAGGTATGTTTATGCTATAGATGGAAAAATACGGTTAAAAACATCCTATCAAAAATAAATTTTCGCCAAATAAGCTGTCCATTTAATTTCCCCCCCCCCAAAAAAAAAAAAGTCAGAAAAAACATTTAATGAAAGAAAAAAGAAATTTAATAATCAGTTAAAAAATAAATATTCTAAATTTACTGTTGAAATCTTAAGCTAAATAAGTATAATTTTGCATTTTATGAAACAGTTTTAATTTTTAAAACAAAATTACAAATGAAAAAACTACTAACTTTATATAAATAAATAGAAAACTTTATTATTTATTCATGATTATTATGTTAATGATTATTCTTAATGATTAATCGAACTGTGGTGGCTCTAAATGAGTAAAGCATTAATGCTTATGCGTGTTAGAAATTCAAATATATAATTGTACTGTAAAGTTATCCCGTCGATCAAAAAATTATTGCCAAACTCTAAGATTAAATGCCAATAATGGATGATCGTGAATGTCACATTCAATGACATTAAATATGATTCACGTGTTTAAAATGTCATTAAGTGATTTTTATTTCATTTTTTTATTTGAATTTTTATTAATATTCCACTAATTATTTGTTTTTTCATTATATAAATAAAAATTATATCAATATGTATAATTTGGCTATAAGTTTGGCGATTTATATAATTTGGTGAAATTGGTCGATGGGATAACAGAGTAGTACCCTTTTTTAATTTAAAATTATATTTAAAGCTAAACACTATTAAATTTCAAATAGTTGAGTGATATCTCCATCACAACCTAACAATTGCTGTTTTACCATAGCATAATAATAAACTAGTTTACAAAGGGTTTTAACGTGGGCAGTTTTTTTAAATGTTACTAAGTTAGATAAAACCTCTTAATAGTTAAAAAATATTAATGGCTAATAAATAACTTAATATATACATACATACAGTTGGCTCCCTCAAATCTGCACATAATTTACAGATGTAAATAATGAAACATTCAGTTCAGATATAGGCACAAAATTTGACTTTTTAAGTTTTAAATTGATTGCATATAATATTTTACCAAAATCTAGTCAGCAACAATGTATGTCAACTTCTTAACTGAATCTGAAGTTAGATGAAAATCTGTACATTAGTTTCTAAAATAGAGCTATTGCAAAATCTTTATAACAGAGCCACATGTTGTGTGATGCACACAAAAAGCTAATCAGGAACGATATTTTGTACAGTCAAAGTTCTACAATCTGCACAAGTTGTAGCCAAAGGTTCTGCGGATTATTAATATTGATGATTATAGAATATTATTCGTTATACATCATTTTATTATTCCTAGACAGCTCTGTAATCAGTATAATATGGAAAGATAAATATGAAATCTAATAATTTAATATGCTACCTCAAAAAATGTCTTTTTAAAGTTATTTTATTAAAAAATTAATATATATGTGCATTTAAATAAAAATTACATATCGTCAACTGAGAATAATAGGGTTTTATCTGTGTTTTTGAAAAAAATTGCTTATATATACAGAAATGTTCTATTTGTATCTATGAAGGCATTTCTGGATTAAAATAATGTCATAACATAATCATTATACCATATGTAAATTATATATAACATCATTTCGATGCCAAAATACCTTCATGGATATAAATCGAAAATATCTGGTACTACTCTGTTATCCCGTCGACCAATTTCACCAAATTATACAAATCGCCAAACTAATAGCCAAATTATACATATTGACATAATTTTTATTTTAAATAACGACAAAAAAAATAATTAGTAGAATATTAATAAAAATTCAAATTAAAAAAAAATAAAAAACACTTAATGACATTTTAAACACATGAATCGTACTTAATATCATTTAATGTGACATTCACGATCATCCATTATTGGCATTTAAACTTATAGTTAGGTGATAATTTTTTGGTAGACGGTATAACCTAGTAGTACCAAATATCTATATCGGTAAGCCAATTTTTTTCAAAAACAGTTAAAATCTTATTATTCAGACAACAATATAGTTCTGTAATACATTTTATTTTTTACTGTTAATAAAATAAAAGAGCTATAAAATCCAATTTTTTTTATTATTTGTTTTAAAAAATCATTTTTGGATCATGAATTAGTAATACATTTTTTTTAAGTAATTATTTTACTGCTTACATTCGTAAAGCAACGTGAATTATAGAAAATTGCAAATTATGGGTGCAGGAATTATCGATCTTTGACTGTATTAACAGCACTAATTTTATAATGCACGATAAACATAAAAAAGCAAAGAAAGTCATGCATTAACTTTGCATAATTTCAGCTAACTGTCAAAAAGTGGAGATGCTGAAAATCTCTGAAAAATAAAACAATTTTATGATTGGCCAAACATTGATCACATAATGACATCAAAACAATTTAGAATACCTTTATATTGCTCTGTCAACATTCAATCAATTTAGAGTACCTTTATATAGTTTTATTGAAATTCATGCAATGACGTCATATCGTAGTTTTAAAAAATACTTTGATTTCTTGAGCTGAAAAATACAACTGTTGAAATGCAAGTGAAACTGGAAAAACTCAAGATGTGAGTTTCTGATAAAAGTTGAAAACTTATTAAAGCATCTGAAATTTATTTTTGACATTTATCTTTTAAAGTCAACAATTATGACAAGGTGGCCTTTGTCCGTCTGATGAACTCAAGAAGTAGCTTGGAGCCTGGTAATGACCTCTACTGGAACCTCTTCTTGAAGCATACAGGATGATTTGGCAGAATGTATGGTAGAAGATCCATCATATTTTTCCTTTTCAGCCAAACTGACTTTTCTACAGCCTGCATACAATGCATCTTGACTGATATTTGGCGAATAAATGAAATTGTGCCAATGAGCCTGTTTTTCCAAATGTATTTTGTGGAATTCTTATGGAACCCTCATAAAGGGTTTGTTTTAAGAGTAGCAAGAAAGGCAGAACCTCTCAGAACTTGGAGACATTTAAAACAAATTCCCTTGATATCCTTATTTCTTTTGTAATAGCTTGTTTCAGCGCCGAAACTAGCCTTTTTTGCACCTGGGGCAAACATGGATTTTGGCACCCCCCACGCCCCATATATATGCATTCTTTATATCAAACAAAATTTTAATTTGGCGCCCCCTTCACCTTCTGTTCTGGTGGCACTCAGGGCACTTGCCCCCTCTAGTTTCAGTCCTGGCTTGTTCTAAAGCAACAGTAGAAATTAAATTTGAATTCTTAAATTCAATGACATTAAATTAAAGATATTTTATCTTTACGTTCATTTTATTTATTTAAACTACAGTGTTTTTTGATAGCAATGAGGTAAGATTTAGATAAGAATGGACTTGAATCAGTATGGTTGACAAGGAGAATAGATGAGTTTGTGGCCTGCACCATAAACTTGGTAATTTTTTTTTTTTTTTTTTTTTTTTTTTGGCGTTAAACTGCTGTTGTCAAAAGTGATTGCTAAACTGAAACCATGAGATTAACTTATTTTTCAATATAGTGATAACTTTAAAAACTCATTAAAATCTGTGTTTTTTTAACAATAAAAATAATTATTTAATATTAATTTCTATGCCAGGGGGGTGCCCCACCCCCATTGAACCTCCCGTAAAAATATTTTTTTTTTCCAGGAAGAAAAATTTTGCCTTCAAATATTTCATTAAAAACATGAACAAAAGCATAATTTTGCAAGAAAAATAAAAAAGCTAATGATTTTAACTTTTAAAATTAATGGCCATATTTGAAAATGAATTTTGTTGGTGCTTCAGAATTGCAATCAATTTCAAAAACCAATTCTTAGCACAATTACAAATAAAACAAAAATAGTACTTACATTTTGCAGAATTTTGCCCAAAAGAAGATATATAAAAATAATAATAATAATAAACAGAGCAAAGTAATTTAGATTCTAAAGAAAAAAAATCTATATAAGTGTTATGTGTGGTAAAATAAACAATTGCAAAAAGATAACTAAACATTTCAAACCTAAAAATAAAGTAAATAGACGATGGCAGTGAAAATAAAGTAAAAAAAAATTACACCAATTCCGAAGATCCATTCAAGTGACTGTGGAAAAACAATGTGCTGATTTTTGCAATTAATATTGATTAACGTCTTGTAAATACACCTAAATATGAAATGAGCATGAAGCCATTATCAAAAATAAATCCAAAAAAGCATTGCATTTTAATAATGCTTTAAATCCTTAGAAAAACATTTTAATAATACTTTAAATGACTATCTGAAGAATGAAAGTTGCGATAGAAGAAATTTCGTGTAGTCACGTTATCAAACAGCAAATTGTGTAATTTTAGTTGAAGATTAACCAAATAAATTAAGTTAGTATTAACTTATTTTAGTAAAGAGAGTGAGATTAATAAATTAATACTTTAAAAGTTTACCTGATATTACAAACACGACGAAACACAAGACGCCTACGCAAGAATGAATCATTTTATATCAGGACTCATTTAAAAGGATTCAATCAATCAAAGCATACATATCGAGAATGATGAGTATTTTGTATCGGAGAAAATAAAGTGTTAGATTCGTCGTTGAAGTGTTATATTTAGGAATTCTGACTAATGCTTTCTCACTCCCTTTTTTATAAATAAATGTTTCATTTTGTTAATTGAAATTATTTATGGATTGATTCATTATCCTAAAACGAATTTGTTCGTTGTGATTCATTCTTTGTGTTGGCGTCTGTAAAGCCAAACAAGGCAGATTAGCTGAAATTCTTGTGAAACTGAGAAAAAGAAAGCCTTGATTGCCGTTTTTTTGCTTTTAATGTATGATATTCTGTAACAATTGCTGATTTTTAAAATCATTTTACTGATATATCTCTTTTACTTAACTAAATGAAGGGTAAGACATGTTTTTTTTAGTCTTTCTTCTACTGAAAATTTTACAACTTGTGATTTGATCGTATGATGATACGACATATTATTTGTCGCAACTTTCATTTTTGCTGACATTTATAGTCATCTTAAATATTCGGCAATCCGGTAAACTGCATGTTTGGCTGGTCGAATAGCAACTATTAGGTAAGTAACTGACATACACCATAAAAACTATGCTTTGAGTTATTACATCAGATAACTTTTTTAATTGGTAATAATTTTTTTTTAAATTTCATGGTTGATATTTTCCGTAAACTCTGAAAGAAATATTTTAAAGTAAAACAGAAATTTTGAAAAATTGGATTTGGAAGAAAAGTTTTTACAGTCATATACTGTGAACCAGAGAACAGAGAACAAAACCCTTATGACAATTATGTAGCATAGCACAGCTGATAAAAACTATAATGATGATAATATGTAATATATTTTATGGGGTTTATTTAATAGCTCATTTTTATTTATATATTTTTTGTTATTTATTTATTTATTATATATTATTTTTTTATTTGTTGTTGTTGTTTTTGTTATTTATCCTTTTTAACAATTTTAAATACTACCGTAAAATACCGTTAATCCGCCCCCCCCAAACGAAAAGAAAAATCGTACAATAGTTAGGGGAGGGCGCTTGCACGGGATTTTTTCGCGATCGTTCAACAAAATTTACAGGAATGAATCATCATAAAATGAATGAATCGTTGAATGAATCATAAATATTTATACTTGAAAAAATTTGGCTTTTTTTCTTTTTTAAACGTAAATTCTGTCGAAAAAACGCAGAAAAAAGGTGAAATTAGTACAAAAAGCCAAAACAAGCATGAAATCAATTAAAAAATCTTGAAAAAACGTGCATTTATTCAAAGATTCATGATTCGTTCATTTCAAAATGATTGATCTCGCTCTCAATCGCCTTTGAGAATCGGGAGGGAGGGCGCTTTCTCGGGATTTTTTGAAAATTTCAAATTCTTTATAAAGTGGGGAGGGGGCGTTTGATCGGGAAGGGCGGATTAACGGTATTTTACGGTATATTTAACGATGTTAAATTATTGTTTTGAATGTGTTTGGTAATCCTTTTGGGCAATTTATCTCTTGTCCCAGATAATATATAAGCTTTAAAATTATCCTTTCACGATAGATCTGTAAAGATTTAATGAAAAAAAAAAAAGCCATTTTAGAGTTACAAACATAAGTTGGAAACAAATTATTTGCATGTGTTCCATTGGTTTTACAGAAATAGGTCAGTGCGAGAGGAGCTATACAAGATTCTTAGTGTGTTCCATCAAAGCCAGACATATGTAACTGCAAATACAACTAATTTCCTTTTTCTATAGCATCATGTTGGGAGGGGAAAAAGCATCTATTTTTCAGATAGAGTGAACCTGAGCTTTCTTAATTCCTCATTTTGCAAATGTTTGTTTATCTTATTTTTCAATCTTTATTTTTGTGTTAAATTATTTAAGACAGAAAAATATAAATAAATCTACTTTTAAACCAAGATGACAAATACAGTCAAGAATCAATAATGCACACACCATTCTAAAGCCTATGTTGCTTAGCATAAGTAAATATCAGAAATTTATCCAATCTACTGCCAAAAGTAACTGATAAATGGCTACGAATTCCTTCAGTCAACTGCAGTAAAGAAAACATAAATTTTGACGAATCATGGAAAAAATTGGAGGGTTTTGTGAAATGCTGGTGAAAAAAATTACAAATTTTGCTAATATGTATTTAAATATAAATTTTGGCAAATAATAGTTGAAAAAAATGCAAATTTTGGTAAACAATTGTAGTAAAAAAAAAAATCAAAATTTGTCAGAAAATTGTGGATCTTATAGTGATATTTGACAACTTATCTTTGGAAAATATCACAAACTATGGCAATAGTTGCAGAAAAAAAAGGAAAATTACTCATAATCCATCTAATGCTCTGTAATTTGCAAAATTCTATAATCTGCACAATTGTTGGTTCCAGCTTGTGCAGATGCAAGATCATTAAAAAATTAGACTTTGTGACCTGAAAATAGAAAGAGGGAATCATTTCATTTTAAAATCTTTTATTGGGGGGGGGGGGGGCAGCTTGTTTTTTTTTTTAGTATAAAATGGTCATAACATTAGAACCATTATTTTAGAATATACAGTATAACTTCTTTAATCCGGAATCGTCGTGATTACAGTGAGTCTGAATTATAGAAAATTCCGGATTACAGAAGTTGTGTACCTAAGATGCAGGAAGATTAATGATAATACTAATATCTCTTATCAATATAGCAATACAAAATAGCAAGGAATTGGATAATTGAAAACATTGAGAAAAATCAATTCGAAATGCTCAAAAATGAATGTTTTTTTTTTTTTTTAAATTATGTATATTTTATGCAGCATTATCGTAATTCTATGCAGTGTCGTCATCTATAAAAAAATTTTAAAATAACAAACCTACAATTTTTTCTTTAAAATATCGATTTTTGCTTAATGAATACTTAATAAATAATGCATATCATAAGAGTAATAGACTCATGATGAAAAATATTGAAAAACTAAATTCTAAACCCCCCCCCCCCCAAAAAAAATTACTTTGTGAAATTTAAGATTTACAATTTTGATTTAAAAATCAATCTTATAATTACAATACCATATTTAAAAATATGATATATACCACTAATAATATAAAAAATTAAATACATAACAACTGTAAATATCAAAGTAAGTCATAAGTTAAATACTGAAAAGAAAGAACAATAAAAAAAATCCGATTTTGTTATATTTTAGTGCATCTTAACTTTTAAAAAAGAAAAATAACTGAAATTAATATCAATCATGAGTTTTTACAACTTTGTAACTAAAAAGACACCTATATTAATTACAAATGTAATTTAGAGGGTTCTTACAGCTTTAATATTGAATAAAAAAGTTGTTTTATTATGTAACTTTTCATTTTCTTAACCAGTTTCTGAAATTCCTTTACATAAGACCTATGATGCCATCTAATAGAGTATTATGGATTGTACGTCATTTTATTATTCCTTGGCAGAATTTTATCTTTATAGTCAATATAATATGAAAAGATAAATATAATATCTAATAATTAGTTTAACATGCTATCTCAAAAAATACCTTTTTAAAGTTATTTCATTAAAAAAATGATATATATGTGCATTTAAATAAAAATAATTACATATACATATTACATACGTTAAGTAGCACAGCTTGTTTTTTACTGTTAATAAAATAAAAGGGTTATATTTTTAAAAAGTACATATTTTATTATGATTTTTTTGCATTTTTTTTTTTTTTTTTTTTGTATTAAGAAATCATTATTGGATCACAAATTTGTAAATTTTCTTAATTGTTTATTTCACTGTTTACATTCGTCAAGTAACACAAATTATAGAAAATTGCGGATTATGGGTGCGCGGATTACAAAACCTTAACTGTAAATATCACATGACCCTTTAAGACCTGTTGAGATTGATCCTTTGTGCATATTATGCCAGCTAAAAGTAAACATGTACAATAATCACCATCTGTAGATAAAAAAATGACACTTTACAATTTCTGCAAACCAGAGCAATAATTTGATTTGGGTTTTTAGTGCTTGCAACTCAAAAGCAAAAATTTTAATGGATGTCTGACCTGCATAATTTTCCATATTGGGACTTACAGGGGTAGGGAAGAGAGGGACATATGTGAACAGTACATGTTTCGCTCAGTTAATCTGAAGTAAAAAAGTTCAAAACATTACCAAAAGATGACAGTACTAGTGCCATTAGCTGAATTTTCAAAACAATCAGTCATTTTTATTGCTGATTGCTGTAATTTGCTTGTTTTAGAAGGTGTGAAGTAAAAAAAAAAACCTTCCATAGTTGTTTAAGTAAAAATTCATACAAGACATTTTTTAAAGTAGAATATCAGTGTTACATTCTACAAGGGCATTAATTGGGTAAGTCTAAAAAAATACATGTTTCCTTTTTTCAATTTAAAAAATCCTTTTTTTATATATAAGTTAGCCATAAATTGGTAGATGAGCAATTGAGAACAGAACATCTGGAGGTAGATGTGAACAGTTCACAAATACATTTTTTAAATCTAAATGTTTCTTTTTAGTTTAAAATTTAATTAACCTTGTCAAACATTTAGGTATCAGTTCAATATTTTAATTCACTGGAAGTTAGATATTAATTTTAAGTACAGTCAAAATTGTACAATCCGCACTCATTTCAGCCAAAGGTTGTGTAGATTATGGAATATTATGGATTATAGAGTATTATGGATTGTACGTCATTTTATTATTCCTAGATAGAAGATTCTTTAATCAGTATAATATGAAAAGATAAATATGAAATCTAATAATTAATTTAATATACTATCTCAAAAAGTGCCTTTTAAAAGTTATTTTGTTAAAGAATTTATATATATATGTACATTTAAATAAAAATAATTATATTTGTTACAGAATGCTGAAATCCTTTTTTTACTGTTAATAAAATAAAACAGTTACATTAACAAAAAATGTATGTATTATTATCATTTTTTTTCAATTTTCTATTATTTGTTTAAAAAAAACATTTTTAGATCACGAATTATTTTATTTTTAATTGTTTCTTTCATTGTTTACATTTGTAAAATAACACAAATTATAGAAAATTTCAGATTTTGGGTGCACGGATTATCGATCTTCGATTGTAGTGGTTTTCTGTAAACAGTAAAAACTAATATATTTGTTAGTCTTTGATGATTTCCAATTTTATGTTGGCTTTTTTTAGCCCATATTAAAGTAAAGATATTTTATTTTATGAAAGTAAAATTAAGTTGACCAAAAATGCAATAATTAGTATTTTGATATATATAATTTTTTTATATCACAATTTTTAATACCATGGAGCACAGTTTTAGTATTCACATTGCATAACATTTACAAAAAAGTAAAGGATTATTCAAAAACTTTTTTAAAAGTAAACATAGCTCTTTCATGCTTGATTAAAAAAAGGTTGGCAAAATACTAGTGCATGATTTTACGAATAATTTCTTGTCTCTATGTTGAATTATTTATTGATTTATTTACACAAATAAAAATAGTTCACCTGTTTAGTTTTTATCACATTTTTTACTCACCCAAAATTATTTTTGTCTTACTTATGAATGTGTTCACATTTGCTCCAGCCATGTTCACAGCTATCCCTCCAGTGGGGCACATGTGAACAAATTTAGATTATTTTTATATTGATGATATAAGTTAGAAATTCTTGATAACTACATTTAAAAGTTTTCACCAAAAGAACAAACAAAGTGTCATATAAATCATTTTTTATTTCAATATATCATAGTAAATAATTTTTATAAATGTCAAAATTATTCATTTGTGCTCTGTCCCCTCCCAATCCCCTACTCATATATATTTTTATAATATTATATATTTATTGTACTTGTGAAATTAAAACATAGTATTATATTTAAAAGGTGAATGTTATATACACCTTAAAAAAATATAAAAATGAACAAAAACATATTTACATAATATGCTACAAAAAAATTTCATTTTAAAAAAATTCCAAAAAATAGAAAATTATTCAAAAAATTAATTATAAAAAATTACGTTGCAATTTATTTTGACCATGAAGGTTAAAGCAGGTATTTCCCCTGAACTTGGTTAAAACGAATATAGAGCCCGACTTTAGAGAGAATAGATTCGCTGTGCTGGTCTGCAAGACAACTTGTATAAAAAGGGATTTCAAAATGTATAAAATTCAGTTCAGCGCATTAGCTTAAATTTTTTTTTTTTAAATTATGAAAAAAGAAAAACTCAAATGCTTGACAATATGAATGTAAGAAACATTGAATTTGGCAATAAGAACAAGAGGTAAAATTGAGTTGGGGCTAACTATATCGACAGCAAAGAAGTAAAAATATTGTTTGGATATCATTTGATAATATGCTGAAATAAAAGATGTAATTAAAAATAAAAGTATTTGGATGTGGCAATCCCGAAACTTTCTTTTATCTCGTTGATATTGAAAATTTATTTATAAGTGCATTTAAATAAAATTAATTTTTACATATGTTTCGTAATGCAATAATCCGTTTTTTACTGTTTATAAAATAAAAGAGTTATATTAACAAAAAATAAATGTTGTATTATGATTAGTTTTTCAATTTTTTTATTATTTGTTTTAAAAATCACTTTTGGATCACAAATTTGTAAGTTTTCTTAACTGTTTATTTCATTGTTTACATTCGTAAAGTAACGCGAATAATAGAAAATTGCGGATTATGGAAAAGCGGATTATAGATCTTTAACTGTATAATTGTGATAATTTAATGCATTGATTTTGTACTGTTTAAGAAAAAGAAAAACGTTGTGAAATCCGCTTTTTAATTTGTAGTTAAAACTCAGAGCAGTTTTAAAAATGTCTTGTTTATTATTTTTCTTTCTGTTTTTCTTTTATTCACAGTTAGATAAAACAGTTTTTGCTGAAGTTCAGTAAGTGTTCTTGGATGAAAATGGCGACAATCTTTTCATATTGATGCTTCGAAAAAGAATCTGTTGTTATCCGAAATTAAGCTTAATTCATTTGAGAAAATGTCATCGATTACAGAGAAATATTATTCCTCCGGTGAACAGCACATTGTTCCTCAAGATGGGGATAAGAAAAAACATAGCTCCACTGATACAGGAGGAAATTTTTTTATTTGTGAGGTGTGTTCCAAAGGATTTTCTCGAAATTTGGATCTAAAAAGGCATCTCTTGACGCATACAGGTGAAAAACCTTTTGTTTGTGAAATATGTTCCAAACAATTTTCTCAGAATAGTAATCTAAGAAAGCATCGCTTCACGCATACAGGAGAAAAACCTTTTGTTTGTGAAATATGTTCCAAAGACTTTTCTGAGAATAGCAATCTAAGAAGACATCTCTTGACACATACAAACGAAAAACCTTTCGTTTGTAAAATATGTGCTAAAGGATTTTCTGAGAAAAAAAATCTAAGAACGCATTTCTTGACACAAACGGGAGAGAAACCCTTTGTTTGTGCAATATGTTCCAAAGGATTTTCTGGAAATAGTTCTCTAAGAAGCCATCTCTTGACCCATACAGGAGAAAAACCCTTTGCTTGTGAAATATGTTCAAAAGGATTTTCTCGGAATGATCATCTAAGAAGCCATCTCTTGACCCATACAGGAGAAAAACCCTTTGTGTGTGAAATATGTTCCAAAGGGTTTTCTCAGCATAGCGATTTAAAAAAACATCTCTTGACATATACTGGTGAAAAACCTTTTGTTTGTGATATATGCTTTAAAGGATTTTCTGATAAAAGCACTTTGAGAAAACATATCTTGACTCATACAGGAGAAAAACCTTTTGCTTGTGAAGTATGTTCCAAGAAATTTTCTCAGAGTAGTCATCTAAGAAGGCATCTCTTGACGCATGCAGAATAAATCCTTGTGCTTCTGAAATGTGATCCAAAGAATTTTCTAGACATTTTCAATTGGAAAGACATCTCATGATTCATATTGGAGAAAATATTTTGTGTGGGGAAGATGTTTTCCAAAGGATTGTCTGATAACCATTACTTGAAAAAAAGTCTCATACTAAATTGATACCTCTTAAAAATCTCTTGCATTTTTTTTTTTTGTTAAAATTGAGTAAAAACTTTATATGTTGTTGCATTTATTGTAATCAAATCTCTTCTGTTTTAGCATTTAGTAATAAAATAAAAAATTGTAAAATTTTTTTCCATAACTGTCACAGTTGTCATTTTGATAAGAAAGCAAATAACTCCAGACCTGTTCATTAATTTTCAGTAAAACTTTTGGATAGTTTTAATTTTTGTTTTTTTATTGTAAAGTAGTGTTCACTCTAGAAATAAAAAGGGCATGGTGCTATTCACTACAAAAGGCACTACTGCAGCAGAAAAGGGCACTTCTGCCAGAAAAAATTGTTTTTGCCTTTAAAAGGGGAAAAAAGAAAGCAATGAAACACATAATTTTTAAATATGATAAATCAAGTAACATTAATTTCGAATGATTTTATGATATAAAAATTAAAAATATAATTAAATTAAAACATGATTCAATAGATTTATGTTCTTTTTCTTAAAGAAATGAAAAAAAATTATCATTTTTGGGCACACAAATTTAGAAACACTACGGAATAAAAAAAATATTTATTAAAAATCTCTGGGTAAAACCAGTGGTGCATTTTACTACTTTTAAAAAGGACAGGGCGCATTTTGTAAATTTGAAAAAGGGCAGGGTACTGCACCCTTCAAAAATGGCCTAGAATGAACACTACTGTAAAGTTATTTTCCTCCAAAATTAAAAAAAAATAATCCTACCTGAAAACTATTAATTGTATCTCAACTTCTTATGCGATTGTTAAAGCTTTATTGAAGTAAAACTTATAAAAATAGAAAAAAGGTGTGCCAAAAATAAATTTTGTGCAAAAAAATCTTATTTTTTAAATTTTCTTCTTAAAAGATTTTCAAAGGATTTAGATGAAGCATGTTTCATTACCATGTATTCTTTGAACCCAGCATGAGCTAAGTATTTTTCTAAAATTATATGAATTAATTGGATATTTATTCTGCATGTTTACTCAATCCATAAATAATAGTTTTATAAACTTATCAGAATTATGCACATTTTTCTAAGGTCTTGTTTCATTTGTTTCTTATTTGTGTCTTAAATCATCAAACACAAAAAAATTATGGCATGACAATATTACCTTCTATCATCTCTATAATAATAATAGCCTAATCATGTGACTGACATCAATAGTTTCAGGCTGATCACTTTGTTCAATATATATCAGCCATTTGTTAATCAGCCATTTTGGTACTTTAACCAAGTGGAGGGGATACATCGCCAAATACTTTTCCATCGCTATCATTTCATTTATATTGTGATAGTTAAAATCTTGTGACTGTCAAGTTATAAATTTTCATATGCAAACCTTCCTTTTGATTAGAAATTCGATATTTTTTTCGATTAAAACTACATAAATGTTCCCATGATCATAAAGAATTCTTGCTACTTTTGTGTTAGCCAGACCCAAATCTCACCAATATCATTTTGTAACTCACCAGTTAGCATTTTTTATTTTATGTGTGGTAAATTAAAAAAAAAACAATGATTTGGTTTTGAAATTGAATGCCATTGTTTGCTGTATTATTATTATTTGCTTTTTTTTTTAAAGAAATATGCAAAAGCCATTAATTTGAAATGTTTCAATTTTAAATAAAAAAATAAGTGAATAGATTACATAACAAAAATATTGAAACAGGAGAAAAATGTGACAGGAATATTGCTTGCTGATTTATCCCTGCGCCCATCTAACAAAGAAATCCATCGACTAATTTCTCCAAATTATGTAAATTGCCAGATTGCTCATCAGGTTACACAAATTGATATCATTTTTATCTTAAGTAACAGAAGAACAAATAAGCAAAGTATCGATAAAATTAGAAATAAAATAAAATCACATATCTTACTTTGACCTTTAATCTAAACATAAAGAAGTCCAATCAAGTACCGTGAAAATTCAGAAAGATAACAGAGATAAGAGTGTGCTGAAATTTAGTTCTTTCTAAAAGCAACTCAATGATAAGAAATTGTCCACGTATTATCAATTTTAATTTATTCCATTTTTTCATTTGTACTTTCTTCTATATTTACAAGAAAAAAACATTGGATTCGTAAAAATTTCCCGTAAAATTTTTCGTAAAAATAAAAAAAGACTCCAACGTATACAAGAAGTCAAGGCGATCTGATTGGTCTACGAGTGGTCCGATTTGTCTGCGATTAAAAGCTCTTTTGTATGATTGGTCAACGTCGCCATGATGATTCTTAAAACAATCCCTAAAGCAAAAATGTAATTTGTAGATTGGTTAAAGGAAGCGTTTGTTTCTAAACACGCCCTTTCCTTATATGCATTGGATAGCTGAGATCCTTATCCACATCGCTTCTTTTTTACGTTTTCGATTTTGATTTAAGATATTTTTTCAAATGACTCCTTCATTTTCGGAACTGGTTTTGAAAGTGAAATTAAATTTATAAAAAAAATCTACAACCAAAATCGAAAAAGTAAAAAAAATAGAGTGACGCGGATAGGGACTTTATCTATCCAATGCATAAAAAACTATTTAAAAATGTTGAAATGCAAATGAGTTATTAGAGTACAACCTCCCATAGGAATAGCATTAGTTTGCGAGGATCTTTGCTAGCAGGGACAGGAGCATTAAATACTGACGTTTTCCTAAAACTCGGTTAATAAAAAATGACAATTTGTGGAAAATCCCTTACCGTTCGGTGGCTTTTAGAGGGCCACTAAAAACAACTCTATCTACGACGATGTCTTTCTTAATTTTCATGATATTTGACTGGATATTTTTTACGAGTTGTTCCATTAGAGTGGACTATTTAATTATGTAACAAGTTGGAAATTGCACGTGAAGCGTAGCAAATAAAGTGCGTTCGTACGATAACGAAATTTTAAAAATATCACTCACATATATCAATCTCATAAAATTGTAAATAGTTAATTACAATTAAAATGCGCACCAAACAATGTTCTTCCTATACCATTATGGAATGGAGTACTCTTGGTTGGCCCTGTAAATTAATAACAATTAATATAATAAGTACTTTATAGATGCATATCAATAACAAATGATCAGTCAAATCAAGCAAAATCAATAACAAATGTTCTTTGCACACAGATTATGCAAAATGTATATTATAATCAGTTTTTATAGATGGATATCAATTTTATTATGTTCGAATGAGTGTAACACCATTAACATGCATTTGAAACAGTTTTCCCCATTAACCGTAATGTAACGGAATACTTTTCATTGTCCCTATAATTGATCTATTCATCCGATTTTCATAAACTTTGAAATTATTTGACAAAATTGTGTAACAATTTTTTAAATTTCAAACGATTCGGTTGAGTAGTTTTTGCATTGTTATGTGCGGAAGGACGGACGGACTGACAGAACGACAACTATAGGTGCTACATATTTACATAATTACGAACGCATCAAAAAAAATTGTTATCGTTTGCGCATGCGCAGAAAATAATTATTCCATGCAACTATTCATGTTTCATAAAATATTTTATACATTAATAGTCCAATTACATTATATTATTTTTATTCTAATTTGCGAATTTTTCGGAAACTGGCGTTAGATTGGGTTGAAAACTCTCCATGATAGAATCTAAAAAAATGCAAGAATTTTTTTTTTTTTTTCCACAAAAATTACTTTATCACCATGATAGTCCAAGATCCGTCAGCAAGAAAATCTGTGTTATCGTTTACAAGAAAAAAACCTTTATTTTCTGGAAGAGTAATGATACATGTCTGCCGGAAGTGAAGTCAGGCCCTTATTACCGCATGGGCAATTCGGAACTTTGCCCTTGGGCTTCAGACCTTAAAGGGGCCCCAAAAACCATACATTAAATTATAAAATATTTACTTTCTTTTCCACTTCCAACTTTTCCATATGTTCGAGTTATTAAATTCATCTTAAAGTAATATAAAAAATTGCTTAAGTTATACAAAAGAGTTTTGTTCTGCACTAAGGGAAAAAAGTGTACCTTTATTAATTAAGGTATTTAATTTAGAATTGACGGAGCTGAGAATTTTGTTCTTTTTATATCCAAGGTGCGAAAATATGTTTATGTCTTACACATACATATAATATTGACCACAGAGCCATAGCTAAGGAAACGCTATGGGCGGCTCAGCCCACCCTAAAATATTTTGAGCGCCCCCCCCCCCCCCTGTAAAAGATTCTAAGGTCACTCAATGAATTTCTGCTTCGAAAATTTGAATTAAATTCTTTTCAAAAATCTAATTTAGTTTGAAAACCCTTTCACAGTTTTGCAGAATTACTACATTGCATCTAAAATAAGTAATCCAACACTTCCTCATCCTATATAGGATGAGGAAGTCCTCACCTCTATATGATATATCCTATATCATATAGAGCTAATAGGTTGTTTAATTTTGCTCCAGTTATATACTCACAATTTTCATCATCATATACTTTTCTTAGTATAAAATGAAGTTATATCAGTTCTATTTGAATTACGTTGCAGTAATTCGAAAGGGGCCCCCTAATTTATATTTGTCCAATTAGACATAATCGGGCCCTGAGTGTAGTGGTGCATAAGCCAAAAATTAATATCTCTAGTGGTTTACTCCCAGGTTTAACATTGTATTTGCGGTACAATGAAGGGTATGAAAGCATGGAAAACAGGAAGCAGGAAAACACAATGCTAGACTTGCGAGTGAGCAACTAATGGTATTCATTTTTGCCTTATGCACCACTTCATTTCCAGCAGACATGGGTCATGAGATTTCTCCATTATTACTCTTTTATAGAATAAATGTTCTTTCTTGAGCTCGATTACATAGATTTTTGTGCTGTGAGCTCTTGGACTATGAACATATGTGTTATTCTTACGAAAATGAGTGGACACGTTGTACAGTATTCATATACTTGTGTTCTGCAGCGATCGATTATTTCATTAATACACAGGGTGATCCCAAAATTATTTTTCTTGAATTTTTTGTCAGGAATTTAAATATCCTCCTTATCAAATGGGCATTGATTAATAGATGGTCAAACATAATCTTCATAATCCTGAAGTTCCAGAATAATCTGACAAATGATATTTTAAATATTCCACAAAATGTTGAAAATTGACGGTGTCTAGTCATTAATGGCCATATAAAAAATAAGAAGTTCATTTTTTTTCTAGTCTAATAATTTTATTTAAAAATATCGAAATAAGATTTCTTAAAAATTCACCTGTTTCATTAATTATATAAATTTTGTAAAAAGAAAAAAAAAGTACATTGGACAGCAACCGTAAGAAAATTACTACAATGAACTTTTAAAGAAACGATTTGTTTACGAAAAAATAAAACTTATGACTTTACAAATAGAGCTCTCAGTGTGACGTAACAGACAACTGAACCCCGTATTTCCAGACAAACTGGATCAAAACAAACCGAGAAAGTTTAGAGTGTGTTAGAGATGCACTATAAACCATCAAAGAGGCTTTCAATATGAAATCAGATATCGTTCAAAGGCTGAATTTATTGAACTGGGTGAAGTTTTAAAAGCCATCCGCAAGTGTTTGGGCCGAATTGTAACTTGTTTAAATCAGTTTCAGGATTGAATTTTTAGCTTCAAGATAAAACAACATATTTCATCTCTATCTTTTCTGAACTCTGTGTTTCGTTTTGACCGAATTTCTGGAGTTGTGACGTTACAATTGATGAACTCTATTCCTAGTTTTTATGGGTATTTCATAAGTGCTTTCTTTTTATGAATGTAAGAGCTTTCATCAATTTCTACTTTGATGGAACTGTCCACGCTTTTCTCAAAGAGCCCTGTTTTGGGGAAATTGTAAAAAAAATTTCTTACATTTGTGAAAAATCTAGTCATAATTTGATTTCCTCTCATTTTCTTTTATCATTTTCTATTTAGAGTCTAAGGCATACGGGTAGTAGGTAAAGATTTTTGACGATATTCGTGGGCGCTCATCAGCGACAGCGCTTACGCGGAAGAGAGTCTTACTACCCGGGACGTATAGGGATCGCCGACGAAGAAGGGTCATTCGCCGGGGAAGTTAGATTTTATCCTTCCTACATAATAAAGCAAAATTATATGTTCTTTGGTCAGTTCAACTCTTTATTTACAGTCCAGATTTTAGTTTTAACTGACTAAATTTGTGAAAAGTTGAAGGTGGAAAAAATTCTGTGAATGGCCTATTAGACAAATAGTGGGTGTTGTGAAGGATTCTGTTTTGGCACACAATATTTTGCAAAGGTTTCTTTAAAGGACTTATAAGTTTCTTAAACATATCATTGGTTGAAAGTAACACTTTCATAGAAAGTCCAAATGATTTTTTTTTTTGAGTTTATACATTGCTTGATATTACAGCTGAGTGTTTTAAATTTAAAAATTGAAGTGGTACTTTACTTAATATTAATAATTCAATCTTGTGTTAAAAATGATCTAAGTTTTCCATTTATATTTTTGCATTCAATAATTTATAGTTTAAATTTCATATTAATTTTCAACTCATACATTCCAGTTCAGTTACAGAAGCGCAACTATTTTTGTTTTAAAGGAAATCGCAACTCCTATTCTTGCATCACAATATTCACAAAAGTTTTAGAGACATTCCTTAAGATACAAAACGGTGATCTTGAGGTGCGTCCGCAATTATGCAAATGCGTAACACCTATTGGCAATTAAAGCACTCGAATGCATCATCTGGTGGATAAAAGATGTAACTTCTCACTTCAAGTGAGTGCCGTACACAGGGCCCCCTTAAGGTTCCTGTTCCTGGCCGACGAAGCACTCGCGAGCTACACTGTCAGAAAAATTCGTCAATATACACTAAGTTATTGTTATTTTTTCACAAATAATTACCTTATTCCCAGAAAACGTATTTCATCTGTGAATTCATTCCGAACGTCGAAAAATGAGGAAGAGATTACGTTTATTTCTTGCACGCATGCGTATTGGGTCTGTTAGTAATAAATTCGAATTTATTTTTTAAATGAAAAACAAAATACTCTATAGATTAAAATGTCTAATTTAGTTTAAAAAGACACAAATGTTTTCGAATTTAAAAATAAATAACAATTACTTTCTTCATTCATTCAAAAATTCTCACAATTTTTTATTCTTATTCAAAGTTGGATAAGTTGAATAAAGTTGAATTTACTAAGTTATTTATATAATAAATATTCCCATTTAAAATATACTTTAAGTGAACACATTTAAAAGATATTTTAATTAAAAAATAAAATGCAAAAAGAAAAGAAATTGTTATTATTCAAAAAAATCTTGTCATAGAACATCCATATTTTTCTTCTAGCAATCTACGTAAATATAATTAAAATTTACATTTTTATACTATATTAATATAAACGTATAAAAACCCCAGCCACAGTTTCATTAAAGATGAAATCTTCCCGAAATTAACTTCAAAATTAAAAGCTGTTTAACGAAATAAACCAAACCACACTCATAAAAAATAAAAGGATCTACTTCAAAGAACTTTTCTCCTGAACAACTGTGGCGCCGAGGCAAGGCGCTGGCTTTCTAACGCTGGGAACGTTAGTTCGATCCTCACCGCCGGCGCCGGCGTATTTATCTTTTCCAGACTTTTTTCAAAAGACGGATATTTTACCTCTTTTGACGGAGAAAAAAATAAACGGATATTCGTCAATATACAGACAATTTCTAACAGCAGTGCTGCCAGTACTTTTTCTGTGAAAAGACGGAAGTTTTTTTGAGAGTGTAATGCTATTCTTATAGGGAGGTTATTTTCTAATATCTATTTTGCTTTTCGACTTTTTTAATAACTTTTTTTGCATTTATTAGTTGAGATGTATGCCGACATTGCTCCTTTTCTACTTTTTCGATATTGAATGCAGATATTTTTTAAAAAGTTAGTTTCACTTTCAAAACCGGTTTCAATAGTGAAAGTGTGCTTTTAAAAATTATCTTCAGCCAAACTCGTAGAAGTAAAAAAAGAGCGGTGTCGGCATGCATCTTAGCTATCCAATGCAATATATATATATATATATATACTGTAACCGACGCTTAATAAAATCATATTCGTTTTTGGCCAAATTGATTTATAATAAACGGCTTATTTTTATATCCGGCGAACATTCCCAATCCCAAAAACATGGTGGAACCTCGCAAATTCGAAAAGAAATGGCAAAATATGATATCTAATGACAAACAGGATTAATTACTTTTTGTGGAATTTTTTTAATTATTCATTCAAAATTAATAACTACCATACATATAAAATTAATAAATACTTACTACATATAAAATTAATTTAAGAATGCATTGTTGCTTACATTCTTGGGTTTTATGAAAAACTGATCAAGTGTTTTTATTAAGAGAGTAAGATTGACTGTACAGTTCATGTTCTGCGCATCTTCATTTTTACTAGCTAGTTTTTTGTAACGTGCGACGATGGTATTTGCTGTGTCAGAAATTTCTCTGTGTTGAGAGATTTTCATATATTTCAAAATATTGAAGAGAAACCTTGTCAAATTAATTCTTACCTTTAGAGGTAGCGGCAATTTCTTGTGATTCTTCAAATTTACATCCGCAAGTCGAGAAGCAATTTTTTATCATGTCGTTTTTCATACAGCCTCAAGACATTTTAACGTAATGTATTGCATTCGACAGATTAACTCATTTTATAATCAGCGGAATGAATCACAGATGAATCACATGCATGATGAATCACATGCTTCGATTTCTATTACTCTTTTTTGGCCAATTCGTTTCTATAATAACATTTAAAGCTTTGATAATTCCTTAATCAATTGGCTGTATAACACTGGATGTCTTAGGTGGAAAAACACTATTTTTATGTCTTTCATTGTTAAATCTGGAGGATGCATAACGCAAGTGTCCATAATCAGGGCAATATTTTCCAAAAGTTTTTTCCCATTGCATAAAAAGTATGTGAAAATTGGAGATTTCATCCATGATTCTTTATTGTTTCGGTAGTCTACATGTAAACTCTTCTCTCCTTTAAAACAGCGCTGTTTTTTACTAGGTTCTTCCTTGATGGTTCCCGTCAGAATAACAATTACACGTTGTTTAATATTTTTGTATCCTTCTACTCGACTCTGTTTTGAACATATAAGTTTGATCTGGTAAAGCCCGAGAATACAGTCCAATTTCATAAATGTTACTGAATTGAGAAAGATCATAGTCTTTCAAAAAAATCCAGCAAAATGCTTGCTTTTCATTAATCGTCAGCGTCCTAATTCACGTCCATCTTTTTGTCGTACAGTTTGTGATAAACGATATTGTTTCGTTCATTCCATAATGACAACGAGCCATTGGTGGATTTGAAATTTTCATTCATCATTTGCGCGGACTGTTTCGCTTTCTTGCACAAAATTCCGCGAGAAATGGGAACTTTTTTCAAGCTGGCATTTTAAAAACATTTTTAAAGTGCTGCTTTGACGTCTTCTGTCTTTCCTTCTCCTTTCTGTTTAATAAAATTTCAGATTTAATAATGTCTCTGTTCTTAAGCAAATTTTATAAAGCTTTGAAGCCGTTTCCCTTTGTCTGCATTTCAGTAAATTATCTTAATTCTCTAAAATTTCAATCTTTTCTTTCAAGATTACAGCCTTACATTTAGACAACTTACTCGTTACGAGTTTCAAATGAAACAAAACTGAATCAAACTGAACTAAATTCTCTTTTAAAAATTGCAGAAAGAAAATAAGCCCAGTGATCGTGATCTCTGTAACAGCAATTTTTGAAACTTAGATTTGCACTAATAATCTTTGAAAAAATGCTTGTTTTTTTTGTTTTGTTTTATTTATGTTTAAGTAATAATAAAATTTTACAGTGAAGATTAAACTGATTATTTTGCTAATGAAGAATTTTTTGAGTTTATTAGCCGGCGATGCTGATTTTATTAATCGTCAGTTTTAACAGAAATTTGTATTAATTTGATTCCGGCCCTCACAATTTGATCAGATTAAGCGGCTGATTTTATTAAGCGGCGGGTACAGTATATATATGTATACATTTAATAATGTCAAAATGAAAACCAGATATTAGAAAATAACCTACCCATAGGTATAGCAGTAGCTCGTAAGAGTTTCATCGGCCAGTGACAGGAAGTAGGGGACCCCTATTGCTAAACCAATTTTTTTTTAATCAAATCCATTTTTTGCAAGCTTAAATAATTTGAAATTTTAAAATAAAAACTTCGAGTAAATATAACGCTATTAATACTAAATTAAAACTAACTGCCTATATCCATATGAAAGACAATTTTATTATATACATAACCAATTAATTTTGACGTTTGCCTATAGTTGAGAATATTTGAATTTCAAAATTTATTTTATGATTTACTAATTACAGTATAGATCAGTTTTAACTAACGTCATACCCGAGCAACCTGCCGTGCTTTTTGTTTGCCCCCCAAATGTGGGCGATTGTGATTGTTTAGCTTAAAATATAGGCTATAAATTGCCGATTATGACTAGTTGGATAAAACTTGGGATTGTGAGCAGGTGATAACGTTGTTGAAACTGATCTATAAAAGGAAAAAAAAAATCTTTTTTTTTAATCCTGATTTTTTTTCTGTTGGTACCTTTGAGAATTACTTTGAAAAAAAAAAAAACCTGTAACAAATAAAAATGTCTAAAAAATAACACTTGAAAGTTGTCTTTCTTTGGAGTGGTCACCTTGTTGTTTCTCATAATACAGTGGTGGTCAGAATTATAAGAAAATTGAAATTTTAACATAAAATAATTATTTATGAACTAAATAAAGTGAAATTTATGCATAAAATACTTTTTCTTGCCTGAAATCATTGTAGAATGCTAAAGATTGAAAAATGCAAAATATGAAAGTTTTGCCATAAATAACAAAATTTCTCATTGTAAAAAATTGGACAAAATTATAAGAACAGTGAATGTTTTTTGCCTGAAATACACTAATAATTAACAATTTCTCTTTGCTTCTCTGTTACTGCTAAACGTCTTGACGTCATGGAGTTAGATTATTCCTTCAAAAAGTTCTTGGAAATTTTTCGCCAGCCGTTTTCGATGGAGGACATGAGCTCTTGTTTATTTTTATATTGCATACTGTTTTTGAATATTTCGTGTGCCAGAATACCCCTTACATTTTGCGTTGGATTCAGATCAGGGCTTCTGATCGGTCAATTAAGTAGCTTCTCAAAATTAGCATCGAATCATGATTTTGATGTTTGGGAAACATGTACTGAGGCACTGTCCTGCTGGAAAAAATTGTCTCCACTCGTTATTAACGGTGTTTCCAGTAAAAAAATAATGCTCAAATACATCAACATATCCCTCAGAATTTATTCTACCCTGCACAAAAATTATTGGAGTAGTTCACCAGTTGCGAAAACTCTCCAGACCATTACCGAGCCACCCCCAAAAACAGGCTTTGAGAAAATTTATTTTTCTCTAAGGAAATAATACCAGAAGTGGCGGAAACCATCTGGCTCATCCAAATTAAACTTTTTCTTATCCGAAAAGACAACATCATCCCACATTTTCCGCATAATAATGCATTTTTTGGCAAACTCTATTCTCACTCTCTTATGAACTTTTGTAAGAGGCGGGCTTGATATACGTTTACCATAGCCAACCTTTTTTTATTTTTGTAAAACACGTAGAACAGTTCGAGCAATTCATTCTAAGTTCACTTCACAATTTATTTCTGTAGACGTTTTTTTTTTTTTTTTTGGAGCAGGCTCTTCTTATTGTCATTCTTTTCTCCCGTATAGAAGCAGAAGATGGCCTACCTATATGTCTTTGCCGTCCAAATTTACCGGGATTTTAAAGATAATTATAAATAACCATTCTTGATCTATTAAACTTTGTCACAATTTGGCGCACAGAAAGTCCTAAACTTTCAAATGCATCCTTTTTCTCTTTTTCAAACTCCGAAAGCTTTGTACCTAGCCGGCATGACTGAAAAACAGAATATCACGAGCCCAAACGCTTACTATGCATTTATATCGTCTTGAAGTTGCGTGTGCAAAGCAAAAAACATGCAAATTTTCCTTTTTAGAACACACAAATATAGTTGTTCTTATAATTTTGTCCATATTAGATCACTGTATAAATTTTTAATACATTTTATAAATATGAATTTTCCGCATAATTACATAAAGATTTATAAAAATGTTCTTCATTTTTCATTGTTCTCCAGCCATTAAATTTGCACAAGTTTCCGACCAAATATAGCCAAGAATTTGCAATTTTTGCCTTGTCCTTATAATTTTGACCACCACTGTAATAATAATCATTCATCTGAAAGTTTGTTAAAATATTTTTATTTTCTTTCTGCACAAACAGTGTTGCAAAGGGTTCAAGAACGTACAACATAGCCATTTTTCAAAGAATAAATAAATAAATAAATAAACAAATGTTAAGCTATTTACGCTTTTTAACATTTTCATAAAACACATTGAAAACCTTTAACATTACAAAAAAGAAAACAGCTTTAAAATAATCTACAATACATTATTAAAAAAATAAAAACACGAAAGAAAGCTCATATTCCTCATATTTGGAGAGGAATGAGAAAGGAATATATTCCTTCCTGAAAATTTGAGTTTTCAGTACGAGAATGCATAAAAACAAACAGTCTTTCTTCCCCCTCTCCCCTCTTTTCAGCACGGTATACATACGGATGTTTATCAAAATTTTTACAAAAAGCAGTTTTTTTAAATGCTCAACAGCTCAATAACTTAATAACTATTTTAACCTGCATTCCTAATTACCAATGACCTCCAGTGATGTCTAAATGACCTACTATGAACAATCGAGTCTTATTATACTTCAAAAGTATAAGATACAAAATTTAGCCAAATACATTGGTTATTTTTTAGATAAAATTCGCATACACACGCACAAATATTTGTTCATACTGTAACATAACAGCAGGAAAGACAGGGCACAGTTCAGTCAAAATTAGCTTCAATTTTAAACTCGATATAAAACAGTACATTCTTGACAACAATCACATATTGGTGTCAAATTCAATGATGCTTCATTAGACGCCAAGCACGCATTCTGGGAGTGGTAATCTTGAAATTTGAATTTTTGGCCAAATCTGGCAAAATGTTGCCAACTTTGAGACTTAACTTTTTACCAACTTAATAACTGTTTGAAACTTCTTTTCCATTGACTCCTATGGGACATTGGAAGGGATGGGACATCTCCAATAAAGCTTGAAATTTTTTTTAAATTTTTAATTTATGAGTCTCGCATCATATGAAACAATCATTACATTATACATTTATCTATAAATCTTTTTAGTTGCAAGCAACTATGAGTTTGTGACATAAGAAATCAAATTTACAAGCAGCATCATTTTATGAAGTTACTTTTACTCGTAGTTTAATTTACATGCTCAATCCTTTGCCAAATCAGAAGATTCTAGTACAGAAATCAAGGATTTAATATATTTATGAACGCATGGGATAAATCATCAATAATATTCCCGCTGCATTTTTTTTCGCATTTCATAATTTCAATTAAAATATAAGGTACTATCAAATTATCCTGTGAAGCAATTTTGCCAAATTATACAAATCTACATAATTTGATTTTAAATAATAAAAGAACAAATCAATTACTAAAACATTAATAAAAATACAAATTAAAAATCACATATACAAAATAACAAACACATGTATTGTATTTAATGTCAAGTTAACTGCGACATTTACAATCATCCATTACTGACATTTAATCTTATAGTTTGGTTAATTTCTTTTGGTCGACAGGATAATCAAGTAATACCAAATGCAATCCTTTCATTCATTCATTCATTTTATGTAAAATACACAAATTTCATTTAAAACTGAAACATTTAAAATTCATGACAATTACTTATTTCTTATAAAAAAAAAAAGAAGGAAAGGAAGATAATAAATATTTCAGTAAGTCATGACATTCAATTTCAAAATCAATGAATTATTTTAATTTACCACGCAAAAAAAATTAAAAATGTTAAAGGGCAAGCTAAAAAATTGGCAAGATTTTTACCCAACTAACAGAAAAATATCAAGAATTCTCTGAGACCATGACACTTTTTGTGTACTTTTTTTTTAAATAAAATTTTGTGATTGGATATGACTTGTTACACTCACATATAAAAAATGCAATTGTTTGTGACAATTACGTAATTTGTACAGTCATAATATAGATGAAATGATAATGATGGAACAATATTTGGCAATTTATCACTTGTACTAAGTACCAAAATAGCAACCTGGCAAACAAAAAGCAAAGCGGTCAGCCCAGAACTGTTGAAGACAGTCACGTGACCATTAATATAGAGATTGACGACAGTCACATGACTTAGGCTATTAAAAAGATATTAAAACTATATAACTACGCAGATTTTGAATGCAAGTTTTCAGTCTCATTCTTAGTTTCTAACTTAATTACTGTTAATGTTTGGTAAACTCAATGTTACGCCTTTTACGAATGAACAGTTAAGTGTAAAAGCCGTATGCTTTTTGTAAAAACCTATTTCTGAAAATTTTGCCTCAGGGAGAGATGGGACATGCTTTATGTCTCCAAACTAATATCTCTAACCCGCTAATTATATTTAATTACATACAATTTTTTGGTATTTTACATTTATAAGACTATCTTGTTTTAAAATTGTAATAAATAAAATTGATTATTTCACAAAATTAAAAAGAATTTTATCATTAGATTTTTTTAAACATATATTCATGTTTTGAAATAATTTTTAATTCAAACTGAAAACTTTTTTTTTACATGGCAATATAATATTAATGATAAGAAATTAAAAAGGAAATTTCATCTTATGAGAAACTGGCTATTCCATCATGGGTGTACGAGACATAATTGCTATTAAAACTAATTGACAGCATTAATTAGACACAAAAATATTTTTGCTTGAATTAGATTTTATAAAATAATATAACATAAAATAAATGTTGCGACTTACAAAAAAATTAGGAATGTAAATGAAACGCTGCCTTTATCATCCTCATTTTTTTAAATTAAATATTAATTTTAAAAACATCTCCCATCGTTCCCTCACTTGAGAGAGGGATGGAACATTTTTGCTTTTAATTTAATGAGTTAATTAATTTAGATTTTTAATTATAATCATCAAACATTTATTTTTTAATATATTAAAATACTTCAAGCTGTTATTATGAAAATTTGTATATTGTACTAACGAAATATAATTTGTAAATAATAATTTTGTTAATGATTGTAATTGTTCCATCACTCCCAACTCTCACCTATATGATAATGAGACATTCTTCATCTAAATCCTTGGAAAACTTTCAAAAATAAAATTTAACAAATAAGTACGATTTTTTTTTTTTGCACAACAAATATTTTTAGCACACTTCTGTTACATTCTTAAAAATGTTACTTCAATGAAGGTTTTCCTATCGCATAAGATATTGAGATACAATTTACCCTTTTCAGGTCAGATTAAATTTAAACTTTTGGGGAATTTTCTTTACAGTGAAATAACAAAAATTAAAACTAACTATCAAAAACTTTTCACATAAAAGTTTACTTAAATCTAATGCATACATCAACAATTATTATCAAAAAACATTAAGTAGTAGAGGAAGTGTAATTTTTTAAAAATATTACAAATTTCTAAAATACAAAAGTGTTAAAATTAAATGCAAAGACTGATAAAGAGTTCATGTTCAATTTTGAAACGAAAAATATAGACGATTTACATAAATTGTCTATTTGGTATGAGGCATATGTTTTCTTAAATAATGGTTATTAGATAATCCTTTGGAAAACATATTCTATCATATAAACAAACAACAGGTTTTCTCCTGTATAAATCAAGATATGTCTTTCTAGGTGACAATGTGAAGAAAATCCTCGGGGATAAATTTTAGGAACGCAAAAATTTTATCCTGTGTGCGTCAAGAGATGTCTGGTCAGAGTAACATTCTGAGAGAATCCTTTGGAACATATTTCACAAATAAAAGGTTTTTCTCCAGTATGAGTCAAGAGATGTCTTCTTAGATTATGATTTTCAGAAAATCCTTTGGAACATACTTCACAAGTAAATGGTTTCTCACCAGTATGTGTCAAGAGATGCTTTCTTAGATTACCATTCCAAGAAAATCCTTTGGAACATATTTCACAAATAAAAGGTTTCTCAACTGTATGAGTCAAGAGATGCATTCTAAGACTCTGTTTACAAGAAAATCCTTTGGAACATATTTCACAAATAAAAGGTTTTTCACCTGTATGAATCAAGAGATGGGTTCTTAGATAACAATTATTAGAAAATTCCTTGAAACATATTTCACAAACGAAAGATTTTCCACCTGTGTGTGCCAAGAGATGGCGTTTTAGATCATTATTCTGAGAAAATCTTCTGGATGATGCTTCAAAAACAAAAGGTTTTCCCTCTGTGTGCGTCAAGAGATGTCTTGTCAGAGTAATATTCTGAGAAAATCCTTTGGCACATATTTCACAAATAAAAGGTTTTTCTCCAGTATGAGTCAAGATATGTTTTCTTAGATTACTAGTATCAGAAAATCCTTTGGAACATGCTTCACAAACGAAAGGTGTTTCACCTGAATGTTTCAAGAGATGCCGTTTTAGGTTACAGCTGTTAGAAAATGTTTTGGAACATACTTCACAAATATAAACTTTTTTTCCTGTATCAGTGGAGGAATGTTTTTCTCTATCTCCATTTTGAGGAACAAAGCGCTGTTCACTGGCAAAAGAATTTTCCTCTGTAATCGATGACATCTTCTTAAATGAATAAGTTTAGTTTTGGACGATAACAGAAACTGCTCCGTTGTATCAGTATGATGAGATTGTTCCTTTTTCACCTATGGAAATGACTTATTGAACTTACTTCAGAAAAAAACAGTTTTATCTACCTAAGAAAAATCGTAAAAAAGAAATTTTAAAATAAACTACTAAATTTTAAATGTTAAATAAAATAAGTTTCATTTCCTTAGTTAAAACAAAATTCATGAATTAAAGACTCACATTATATACTCTTAGAAACTTCTTAACTTGAGAATTTTTTCATAGACTAGAGGCCCTGCTCTTACGCGCTACACTCGTCAACTCCTGTCCTGTCTCTAAAAATCAGTTATAATTTAATTAGCTTTAAAAAAATTACAGAAAATTAAAAACAGTGACAATTGCCCAATAAATGGGTAATTATTTATTTCCACTTTACAGAGGGGGTTTAAGACTGAATGAGCTGCTATTAAGGGCTGTTTTTGACTTTGATTAAATATGATTATTTAAAAATTTAACATAGTTTTTCACCATTTATGACT
>CAXHSM010000461.1:0-13000 GCA_964019185.1 Maratus speculifer | reverse complement strand
GAAAAGATTTATTTGAAAAGAGGTTTTGTTTAAAAAGATTTATTAGAAAAGGTTTCGAAAAAACTTATTTAGGATTTATTAGAAAAGGTTTCGAAAAAAAACTTATTTAGGATTTTTTAGAAAAGGTTTTGAAAGTACTTATTAGAAAATGTTTCTAAAAGACTTATTTGAAAATCCTTTATTGTTGGAAAGATTTTTGCTGAAGGGTTCGAAAAGGATTTATTAGAAAAGGTTTTGTAATAAATCGTTTCAAACAAACCCTATCGAAACCTTTTTGAATAAATCCTTTTCGAACAAAATTCTTTTAATAAGGATTTTCAAATAAGTCTTTGAATTCAAAGACTTTCAAATAAGTCTTCTTAAGAAACATTTTATAATAAATATTTTCAAATACTTTTCTAATAAGGGAAACCTTTTTCAATAAATCTTTTCAAATAAACCCGTTCAAAAGCTTTTCGAATAAATCCTTTTTGAAAATCTATTCGAAAATGTTTCGAAATGCGTTATTAGAAAAGGTTTTGAAAATATTTATTTGAAAAGGTTTTTGAAGAAGAGTTATTCGAAAAGGGGTTTGAAAATATATATATATATATATATATATATATATATATATATTAGATAAGGTTTCGAAAAGCCTTATTAGGAACGGGTTTGAAAAGATTTATTCGGAAAGATTTTGAAAAGATTTATTCGAACAGATTTCGAAAAGCCTTATTTGAAAAGGTTTTGAAAAGACTTTTTGAAAAGATTTCCATTTATAATAATCACATTTCAATAAATTTAATTCAAAGGCAATTCTTCGCGCTGTTTTTTACAACTGGCAATCGATTAAAATGTACTTTCTTATCTAAAAAATATAATATACAGTTCATAAAAAATTTAGAATAATTGCATAAAAACAAGATCAATTTAACACATGAAATTTTTGAAACCTTTCACAATTTTTTAGGTGCTTTCGTAATTATATAAATACGCAACATTTATAGTCATTGTCTGGTTTGTTCGTCTGTCTGGGCCGAATATAACTATGAGAAAATACCCAACCAAATGCTTTGGAATTTCAAATACAAAATTGTGTTATAATTTTGTCGAGTCATTTCAAATTTTATAAACATAGGATATATAGTTTAAATACAACGACAGTCAAAAGCTCAAATGTATTCCATTACATTACGCCAGTCGGAAAAATACCTTCAAGTGCATATTAATGATGTTACACTTTTCGTATATAATGAAATTAATGTGTATCTATTAACTACATTAAAATATATATCCGGTATAATGTGCGGTGTAAAGAATGTTTGACTTTAAAACCTCCTGACTGCCGCGAACTGATTTTTCCGTTCACTAAGCTGCAGATTTCACAGCAACATCAGCAATATTTAAATTAATATAACTCTACAAATAAAATCCAGTTTTGAAAAATTAAATCAGGATTAATACTCTCAAAGCTTATACACTTATAAATAATAAAGTATTTGGTATCAGATTGGAAAAAGCATCTTTTTTTAATATTTTTAATAAATCATAGACAAAACAACATTACAATTTTGCCCTTTTGCTCGGCGGTTAGTTTACAAAAACATTCAATTACATAATGGTACAAGAAGAAACATTATATTGAATTATTTAATATTTTATTAAACTGATAATCTTGCTGAAGGCTGCTACAAGTTACTTCCTATATAACAGAAAACACATAGTATTTACAGGGATAAACAAAAGATTTCAGATGCGATACTGTATCCGAAGTAATGTATATGTTACAGGCCAAACCCGATTTTAGGCCAAACTAGATTGGCCTAGGCCAAACTAGTCTATCCTAACGCCCATCGGATAAACTAGTTTTTCCTAGGCCAAACCGGTCTATCCTAACGCCCATCGGATAAACTAGTTTTTCCTAGGCCAAACCGGTTTATCCTAACGCCCATAGGATAAACTAGTTTTTCCTAGGCCAAACTAGTCTATCCTAAGGCCCATAGGACAAACTAGTTCTTCCTAGGCCAAACTAGTTTGGCCTAACTCTTATAGGATAAACTAATTTAGCCTGCTGTTTATTGGTCTGAACTAGTTTATCCTAGGCCGATCTAATTTATCCTAGGCCAATACAATTTGGCGTGATTTTATTTGATTCAATGACCGCCTCAGCGCCAAAATTCCAGTTTGTCCTAGGCTGATCTAGTTTATCCTAGGCCAGTGTAATTTTACGTGTTTCTAGCTCATGGGCGTCAAAGCCAAAGAAAAAATGGGCTCACAGGTTCTGTATGTATGTATGTACGCATGTATGTACGTATGTACGTACGTATGTACGTAACGCGATAACTCTTGATAGAAATAATGTAATTTGACATGTTTTTATCTCGTCAGCTACCCAAGACTGAGAACTAATGTGCCCGTGGGTTCTGTATCTATGTACGTAAGTACGTAACGCAATAATTTTTGATAGAAATACTCGATTTGCATCAAACTTTCAATATAGGTTTATTCTTATGAGGAGCTTTTCTGATTAATTTTGGGAGGTTATTGGAGAAGAATAAGGGGGGAGGGGACGAGAGGCTGATTCGCCCCTTCCCTTAATTCAAATAAATGGATTTCTATGGATTATTAGCATATTTTATTCAAATTTTAGATATAGGAGTATTCTGTTGAAGCGCCTTCATTAGTTGTGGGTGTCAATTGTTTAAGTTTAAAGGGAGGGGAGAATAGGGGTAACGCCCCATAATTTATGTAAATGCTTTTTTTCACGCAGAATTTACTGATTTACTTCAAATTTTAGAAATAGATTCATTCTGGTAAGGCGTTTCCCTAATTGGTTTTAGAGATTAAATGAATAAGAACAAAGGGAAGAATGGGGGAATCCCCCTTAATTTTGTATAATGGGTTTTTCATGCAGAATTAACCGATTTCCTGCAAATCTTAGATTTGTTCACTCTGATAAAGCGTTTCACTGATTAATTTTGGTGGTTCTTTGGTTTTTGGTCTGAACCAGCAATTTATTTCCTTCCTTAAAATATATAAATTTGTTATAATACAGAATTATCCAATTTGTTTAAAATTTTGGACATGAATTCATTTGATCAGGTGCTTCTTTAATTAATTTTGGTCTTTTCTTATGGTTATGTATAATGGGTTAGTGGACGATTTATCGCCTTCCTTAAATTAGATAAATGGGTTTTTATGCAGTATTATCCGATTTGCCGTAAATTTTGAATATAGCTTATAGTTTTTTCTTTAAAAGGCGAATCCCTGAATTGTTTTGAGGGTTTAATGATTAAGTATAAAGGGTTGAATGTGGGATTACCCTCTCTAAATCAGATGTATGGTTTTTTGAGCAGAATTATCTGATTTGTTTCAAATTTTGGATAATTGTTTAATTTTATAAAGCGTATCTGTGATTAGTTTTGGGGGTTCAATGGTTAAATATAAGTGGGGGAAATGGGAAAAAGTAATCCAACTTACTTTATTTTTCGAGGGTGTTATTCTGTAAAAAAATAAGGCTGAAATACACAATGACTGTAAACAGCCTGTGAATGCAAAGCCATCAGTTTAATTGGGCAATATTCTTTTTAATATTGATCCCGACTACTGATCCATTGCTAACCTTGAGCAAAGTGGTTTTGTCATCCCCATTATAATGTATTTTATTCGATGCGTTGTAGAATACTGTTAGAGGTTTGCACGGGCCAGAATTTCGAGTTCCGGGCCCCGCCTTTCCCGAAGGAAAGTTATTTTGCCGTGACCCTGTGTAAAAATTAAAAGTTCAGCCCGAGCCCTGCCTCTACAAAAATATGTGAAAAAAGACTCAGTCCAACTCAATCTGGCCCTACTCAATTTCTGCCAAAAATTCAGATTTTACTAAACATACAATTAGGATTCCTTTAAAAAATACTGCATACATACGTATTGGATAAATTTACAATGTATTTTTAAATTACGAGGTGTTCACAGAATGAAAAATACACAATATATTATTGATTATTTAATTTCATAGACCTTTCAATATTGAAATGGGGATTCATTAAATAATTAATGTAGTTTAGAACAAAAGAAAAAAAGAAGAGTTATAAACATCATAACTAAACTGTTCAGTAAAAAGTAAATTTGTGAATATGTTGCTCTGTCATTCCTTAAGACTTTTCTCAAATCCAAAAGAGCTACATCCTAACACATTTAAGAATTAATTCATTTTCGGAAAGGCATAAGATTAACAGGCATTCTCACTCAGAAAATATGTAATCGAATGGCGTTAACCATTTTTTCCATAAAAGCGATGTGCCTTTGAGAAAATACTATTAAAGCTACGTTTTGAATCGAATTTTCGGTTACGACATCACGGAAAAGAAAAACTTGACACCGTGACAAGAATAGCTTACATGTCGACAAGAAATTAATTTCTAAAAAATGGAAAACACTGTTCGATTCCAAATTATGTTCACCTCCAATCTGGCTCGAATATGCAATAATAATAATAATAATAACTGCAAGCCTGATCTCAGTTGGCACGAGTCTGCAGGGAAAAAAAACCCATGTAAAATGCATTATGTCTTTAGGGTGGACATGTGAAATTCCTGTATTGATGTTATAAGTAATTACTCTTGACACACATTTATACTTATTCTAGTGAAACACATGTTTTTTACAGGCCAAACCCGATTTCGAGCCAAATTAGATTAGCCTAGGCCAAACTATTTTATCCTATCGCCAATTACATAAACTAGATTTCCTACGCCAAACTTTTTTATCTATATGCCCGTAGGAAAACTAGTTTTTACTAGGTAAGAGGGAAATCTGTCATTTTCCCTTCATACTTTACCATTAAACCCTCAAAACTATTCAGGGAATTGCCTTATCAGAAAGAACCTATAAGCAAAATTTGAAGCAAATCCGTAATTTCTGCGTTAAAAACCATTTATCTAAATTATGGGGGAGTACCTACATTGCCCTTTCTTTAACACTTAAACAATAAACATCCACAACTAATCCCGGAGGCGCCTTGTCAGAATAATTTTATATCTAACATTTTAAATGAAAACTGATAATTCTGCATGATAAATTCATTTCTCTAAATTAACGGTGGGGGATTAGACTTCCGTTCGCTCCGTTTATTCTTATTCAGTGATTTTCCAAAACTAATCAGAAAAGTATCTTATCAGAAGGAACCTACATCCAAAATTTGAAGCTAATCGGATATTTATATCAAGAGTTATAGCGTTACGTACATTCGTACGTACATACTTACATACATGCGTACACATACAGAACCTGTGAGCCCTTTATTTCGCTGGCTTTAACGCCCGTGAGCTAAAAACACGGATAATTACATTGGCCTAGGACAAACTAGATCAGCCTAGGAGAAACTAGAATGTTGTTTCTGAGGCAGTCATTGAATTCTGAGGCAGTCATTGAATTCAATAAAATCACGCCAAATTGAATTGGCCTAGGAGAAACTTGATTGGCCTAGGATAAACTAGTTCAGACCAATAAACAGCAGGCTGAACTAGTTTATCCTATAAGAGTTAGGCCAAACTAGTTTGGCCTAGGAAAAACTAGTTTGTCCTATGGGCCTTAGGATAGACTAGTTTCACCTAGGAAAAACTAGTCTATCCGATGAGCGTTAGGATAAACCGGTTTGGTCTAGGAAAAACTAGTTTATCCGATGGGCGTTAGGATAGACCGGTTTGGCCTAGGAAAAACTAGTTTATCCGATGGGCGTTAGGATAGACTAGTTTGGCCTAAAATCGGGTTTGGCCTGTAACATATATAAGCAATGAGTGCTGGGCTGGGAGTTAGCTGGATAGTTTTGATATGAACTTTTAACTAATTTTTTTGCATATCACTTTATAGGTAATGTTATAAATCATTTACAGTGTTACACAAAAGAATTTGTAAGGGATACTGAAAATGAATGGAAATACCTTAAAAGTTTTTTTTAATTATGCATTTTTATTCTGAATTACAAAGAACTAAAGATATCTTTGTACAATATAAATAAAACAATTTATAAGATTGGATACAAGGCCTTCTATGGATGATAATCTCTGAAAGAGTTATTTCAGCAGATATAAGCGTGTGTAAGTCTTAATAAAATTACAGTTAATAATTGAATAAAAGCTAATTAGTAATGTGTATATAAAAATGGTAGGTAAAATACAGGATTGTATAAGAGTATTCAAATATGATTCCATTTATAGGTATAATTTGCTGAAAATGAAATCTAAATGTGTCATGCTTTTTTAAAACATTGCAAGATGGTTAAAAGTCTTTGTAAATTATGTTTTTATGTCCATCTGGTCTTCTGTCTGTTTTTCCGAACTCGAACTGGTATTAATATAGTTGGATTAATCTAAAATTGATACGGTGATTGTTAGATTAATCTAAAATTCAGATTTATTATGCTATGTTCGGTACTGAAAATAAAGTACGTAAATCTTATAGTTTATTTACAGAGACACTCACAAGAATTCTATTACATTATGGTTCATGGGAAAATATCATAATTATACAACTATGTAGCTGTTACAGTCGTTGTCTGGTCCATCCATTTCTTTGTATTTCTGTCCGCATATAATAGCGAAAAAAATACTAAGCGGAATGATGTGAAAATAAATATATTAAATCGGTGCAAAATTTTGTGGAATCATTTCAAATTTTATGAAAATTTAGTCACTACTTAATAAAGGTTTTCTCCAATCATTCAAATCTTATCATTCGTAAATAATTAAATCATATCTCATGATAGGCATTGATTCTAGGTTGCTATGGTGATTATGCCTTATTGAAGAGGTATTAATATTATTTCTATATTACTGAATTTAAATCGTTATAAATTTATTATCCGCGCATTTATGTATAAAAGTGCAGTAGCTATTACACCAAGATCTTAATATTTTTAAAATTTCGTTATAGTAAGAAACACGTCATTTTATAAGTTTGACACACAATTTCAGACTTTTTTATTCTTAAATTTATTGATGTTATTTGAAAACTTTCAACTGTTGTTTGCATAAAGTTAAATCCTGTCAAAAACATGAATGTGAAAGAATGCCAAGTTCGTTAAAGGTTTCGCTAATAAAAGAAGTGAGATCTAACTGCAAACCAAGTTCTTTTGGAGCTCCTTAAATCATAACTCCTGTCATGCATAATATTATTCAATTGCTTAAAATGATTTGTTATGTTACTTGTTATTCAATTGAGCGACTTAGCAAATTTTCTCTTATTCAATTTTTTCTATTTAGTTGATCAGAAATTAAAGTTGATCCCTTCCTTAACTTATCAGTATCTTAACTTCAATATACTTATTCGAACACTCGATTGACTAGATCTTTGCCAATCAGATTCTAGATTAAATTGTACTCCGACTCAAAGATTAAAGTTGGTAGCTGAAAACTTGCCAAGTCGCTCTATTGAATAACAAGTAACATAACAAATCATTTTAAGCAATTGAATAATATTATGCATGACAGGAGTTATGATTTAAGGAGCTCCAAAAGAACTTGGTTTGCAGTTAGATCTCACTTCTTTTATTAGAGAAACCTTTAACGAACTTGGCATTCTTTCACATTCATGTTTTTGACAGGATATCATTATTTTTTGTCAAATAAGTAGGTATTTGTTTCCTTTTTTAAATAAATAGGTTAAAATAGTAAAATTAGTTTTATTTAATATTAATTAATCTTTCAGCTTTTTCCTGCATTTATTCACTGTTTTTTTCTGTCAAATTAAAAAATTTAACATTAGGCCTGCTTATGTTCCTTTAAATTCCACTAATAAGGATGTTTCTTTCACGTGATTGGGTGCTACTTGATTATTTCGTCGACCAAAAACGTTTGTAGCCAACTTGATGAAATATCGCTATATTGACGACAAAAATTACGCACCAAAAGTCATGCTAACATGGCGCTATTTCTGGTATTTTGCCAAATTCCCATAGATTCCCATTGTAACCTGGCAATTTATCCAATAATTTTGCTAGAGCAAGGACTGTCACCATCATTTTGGCATCTTTTTTTTTTTTTTTTTTTTTTTTTTTTTTTTTTTTTTTTTTTTTTTTTAATCGGTTTGCTAACTACCCAAGATTGCTTAAACATTGCTATTTAGAAAGTTTTTAGAAGGCTTTTTGCGCATTTTTACCCCTTTTAAATTTTGTATTTGTTAACAAATGTTCTTAGTGATCATTTATATCTTATAATTAATGAACATGCCAAATTTTATGTTTTTAGTCTCTTAACATGCAGACATCGCATTTTTTGAACGCTTTTTGCTCTTTTACCCTCTTTGGATTAGTGGAATCGACATAAGATATAGCCTATATTGGAGCAAGGACTATCACCATCATTTTGATATCATTACTTTTAAGATCGGTTTGTTGTTTGCTGAAATTGCTTAAAAATCCCAATTTAGAACATTTTTAGAACGCTTTTCGCACATTTTCACCCCTTTTAAATTCCGTATTTTTTATCAAATGCCCTTAGAGATCATTTATATCTTATAAATAATTAACATGCCAAATCTTATAGTTCTAGGTCCTTCAGTAACACAAAAGTTGCATTTTTAGAATGTTTTTTGCTTCTTCACCCTCTTTTGATTAATGGTATACGCATGAAATATAGCCTATGTTTGAACCGGGGCAAATACCATCATTTTGGTATCATTAATTTTGAAATCGGTTCGGTGGTTTCAGAGATTAGCCCCGATACTCGCCAAAAGTGTCTCCAACTTGGCACTATTTCTGATATTTTGTGAAATTCTCATAAACTTCCATTGTAATCCAATAATTTACCCTCTAACCAACCCTTAATGTTTAATTAATGGTGATTTCTGATTTTTTCCTATTTATAGATCCAATAACCTACCTCCACACCAAATTTCAACTTCCTAAGTCACCTGGAAGTAGTCAAACATTTCTATGAGTGAGTCAGTGAGTCAGTGGTAAAAGCAGTAGTTTTCAGACGTCAAATTCTCGTGAACGATAAAAGATTTTTTAACAAAATTTTAGGATTCGGAAATTAGAAGATGGTCTTACACGACACAAAAAATTGCAAGTGTGTAGGTCAAATAGAATTTAAGTTATTGAGGGATCAAAAGTGGCTCGAAATGGTTCGGATAATATAACCCACGGCCGATGTGTCTCCTTTTACTTTGTGAACTTGGTTGACACACTGCCGTGTGTCTAGATATTACGCAAACTGTGGTAAAAACAATTATTTGAAGAGCTGACGTTGAATGCTCCTGATCTGCACATTTACTAGTTACCAACTTATGCGTAAAGAAGATTTAATTTATATAATGTTTTTCCCAATTCAATAACAATCTCGATTATTAACGATTATTTTCGAGAGATTTTTCTTTGGAATTGTTGTATCGAGATTCAACTGCAGACCGCTGCAAATTTCTGTTGATTTTTTTAAAAATATTGTTGAAGTGTATTTGGATCTATGGTTTTACATGTTGTTCTTAATATTTCTTATTGATTTTCTCATCATATTTCACAAATACTCAGGGCTTAATTTCTAACAGTCAAAATACCGGAGTCCTAATATTCTGCTAAAACAGTACCGTGTCCCCCCCTCCACCTTCTATTATTCCATTCCGCATATTTATATTTCATACATTATTTGGAAAATTTAAAATATCTTTTTTTCTTTAACAACATGAAAGAAAAAATGTTATATTTATAGATAAGTACACTTAACTGTCAATTATTCCACTTTTCAATTTATTACTCCTTCCAAATAGAAATCTTTGCCTAATCTATATATATAAAAGAAAGTCTGGATTTCGTTTTAATCACAGCACAAAAAAATCTTCCGTACCTAAAATCTTGAAAATTGGGGTAAAAATTCTTCTGATAACATCGAGTGCCGCTAAGAAGGGATTTTCGAAAATTCCACCCCTAAGGGGGTTAAAAAAAAGAACGAACTTAAAAATTTTTTTTCAAAAATCGGCTTTTGAAGTTATTTTTCAACTGATAACATATTTTAGCTTATTTTTTCATGCTGAATCGAATGGTACCGAGCAAATTCTTTTAAGTTCAGTAGTTCGCTAGATGCTTCACATTTTCCTGATTTGGCGGTGTCTTCGGAGCAAAAACCTGAAATTTTCAACCCTTATCTATATATATAAAAGAAAGTCTGGATTTCGTATTAATCACAGCACAAAAAAATCTTCCGTACCTAAAATCTTGAAAATTGGGGTAAAACAGGGTTCCCAGCATCATGGAAAGTCAGGGAAAATCTGGAAAGTCATGGAATTTCAAAGTAGTCATGGAAAGTCAGGGAAATTTCAAAATATGTATGAAAAGTCAGGGAATTTACAAATATTTTCTAAAAAGTCATGGAAAATTCCTGGAGAAAAAATGTAAAACTGAACAATTCATCAAATAATCTTGGAAAAGAAAATTTAGAAATTTGAAAAACAATTGCAGCAAAAAATCACTAGTTTTGACAAAGAATTCTGGAAATAAGTAGCAAATTTCATTGTATACTTGTTTGTTCAGGGAATTTTTTGAGATTTGGTCAGAGAAAGTCATAGAATTTTTCGAGATTAGGTCATGGAAAGTCAGTGAATTCGCCATTCATGTTTTGCTGAGAACCCTGTAAAAGTACTTCTGATAACATCGAATGTCGCTAAGAAGGGATTTTTGAAAATTCCACTTCTAAGGGGAGTAAAAAAGGGAACGAACTTTTAAAAAATTCCTAAAAAATCGGCTTTTGAAATTATTATTCAACTGATAACATATTTTAGTGTATTTTATCATGCTGAATCGAATGGTACCAAGCAAATTCTTTTAAGTTCGGTAGTTCGCGAGATACTTCACATTTTCCTGATTTGGCGGTGTCTTCGGCTCAAAAACCTGAAATTTTCAATCCTTATCTTTATATATAAAAATCTTCTGTGCGTGTGTATGTAACTGAACTCCTCCTAAACGACTGGACCGATTTTAATGAAATTTTGTGTGTGCGTTCCAGAGGATTCGAGAATGGTTTAGATTCACATTTCATCGAAATTGATTCAGTACTTTTTTAGTAATTAGGCAAAAACTAATAGTTAGTGATTTTTTCGCTAATTAAAAGTGCTATAAATATAAAAGAAAGTCTGGATTTCGTAATTATCACAGCACAAAAAAATCTACCGAACCAAAAATCTTGAAAATTGGGGTAAAAATACTTCTTATAACATCGAGTGCCGCTAAAAAGAGATTTTCGAACATTCCACCCCTAAGGAGGGTAAAAAAAAAAGAACGAACTTAAAAAAAAATTCCTTTAAAATCGGCTTTTGTAGATATTTTTCAACTGATAACATATTTTAGTGCATTTTTTCATTCTGAATCGAATGGTACTAAACAAATTCGTTTTAATCCAGTAGTTCGTGAGATAATTCACATATTCCTAATTTGGCGATGTCTTCGGCGCAAAAACCTGAAATTTTCAATTCTTATCTATATATATAAAAGAAAGTCAGGATTTCGTTTTAATCACAGCACAAAATATTCTACCGAACCAAAAATCTTGAAAATTGGGGTAAAAATACCTCTTATAATATCGAGTGCCGCTGAAAAGGTATTTTCGAAAATTCCACCACTAAGATGAGTAGAAACAAGTTGGAAATTGCACGTGAACGTGGCAAATGAGGTGCGTTCGTACGATAACGAAGTTTTAAAAATATTCAGATCTTGCTGATATAGTAGAGCGTATTCCGGATACAGTATAGTAGTCGAAATCTTTACGTTTCTGTAAATATGCAGGAAGTAATTTTTATTACACCTCAGCAACGTATATCTTATCATAAAATGTGAAATAGTTGAATATAATTAAAACACGTAACAAACCGTGTTTCCCCGTATAGCATTATATAGTGGAATACTTTTGTGTGGCCCTGTAATTTAATAATAAAAATTCTTTGCATCACAGATTGTACAGAATGCATATTTTAGTATATATTTCATAGATTCATGCCAATTCTATTATGTTCGAATGAGTGTAACACCATTAAAATGCATTTGAAACTTTTTCCCCATTGACCGTAATGTAGCGGAACCCTTTTGATTGTCCCTGTAATTGACCTATACATCCGATTTTCATAACATTTGAAATGACTCGACAAAATTACGCAATAATTATATGTTTTAAATTTCAAACGATTCAAATGCATTTAAAACTTTTTTCCCTATTGACCGTAATGTAACGGAATCCTTTTGAATATCCCTGTAATTGATCTATCCATCCGATTTTCATAACATTTGAAATGACTCGACAAAATTATGTTATAATTATGTATTTTAAATTTCAAACGATTCGGTTGGGTAGTTTTTGCGTTGTTATATGCGGACAGACGGACAGACGAACAGACAGACGGACGGACTGACTGAGCGACAACAATAGGTGCTACGTATTTACATAATTACGAACGCACCTAAAAAGAACGAACTTAAAAAAATTCCTTTAAAATCGGCTTTTGTAGATATTTTTCAACTGATAACATATTTTAGTGCATTTTTTCATTCTGAATCGAATGGTACTAAGCAAATTCGTTTAAATCCAGTAGTTCGTGAGATAATTCACATATTCCTAATTTGGCGATGTCTTCGGCGCAAAAATCTGAAATTTTGAATCCTTATCTTTATATATAAAAGAAAGTCAGGATTTCGTTTTAATCACAGCACAAAATATTCTACCGAACCAAAAATCTTGAAAATTGGGGTAAAAATACTTCTTATAACATCGAGTGCCGCTAAAAAGGTATTTTCGAAAATTCCACCACTAAGATGAATAGAAAAAAGAACGAGCTTAAAAAAAAATTCCTTTAAAATCGGCTTTTGTAGATACTTTTCAACTGATAACATATTTTAGTGCATTTTTTCATTCTGAATCGAATGGTACTAAGCAAATTCGTTTAAATCCAGTAGTTCGTGGGATAATTTACATTTTCCTAATTTGGCAATGTCTTTAGCGCAAAAATCTGAAATTTTGAATCCTTATCTTTATATATAAAAATCTTCTGT
>CAXHSM010000460.1:0-36000 GCA_964019185.1 Maratus speculifer | reverse complement strand
AATTTGAAAAAATCATATTTGCGCTTTTTCCATATAAAAGAAATTTGCGTAAAACTTTCTGTCTTTACTTTTTAGTAAAACTTTCAATCGTGCTTTACATTTTAACTGCATTGTTGACTCTGCACTGTAACTGCACTACAAATCAGTTTTCTGTGCTGTTTTACACTGCAACAGTTTATGGTGGGACTGCGTGAATGTGATACGCTGCAGGCAATGTTGAATGCAGGAGGTGGGCCAGGGGGACATTCCCTCCCGAAGGTATCAAATGCTCCCCTTCACTCTCCAATAAAATTTAGATTTTGTGTTTTTAATGGTAAAAAAAGTATAATCCCCTTAGAACTCTATCGTGTCCCCCCGAAACCACAGAAGACCCTCCCGGAGAAAAGTGTCTGAATTCAACACTGGATGCGGGAACAATGGTTTTTGGCCCTATTTTGCTTTACATTCATGTTTAATCACGTGGTGTCTTTTCTAATTATGCCTTTACACTACACAATTTTATCGTAACAGTGGATGATTTCTTTTATGTGGAAAAAGCGCAAATATGATTTTTTCAAATTTGGTATTGACAGTGAATTGCAGCCAAGAAGGGACCCCTTGTTCTTTCTCATTCTCAATTAGAAGCTCTTGTCACACACTCAGAAATGAATACTCAAATTTCACGAAATTCTCCTCGTTTTTGACGAAACCGTTTCCTGGGAAATGCTCCGAACAAATATTTCGTCAAATTGATGAAATCACTTCCCTCACTCTTTTAACGATACCAAATCGTCAAAAAATTTCGTCAAAAAGGGACTAGTGCTGCCATCTATCGAATTTTTTAGAAGCTCCTGTATCCAATGACAGAAGCAAAAAAGACATGTCACACGCGGGGTTCGAACTCATAACGTACAGTGTGGCAGTCCGACACCCTAAGAACACGCCACAGATTACTTAGACAGATGATATGATTATAAAGACATAAAGTGGATTATAGTGTGTGTTTGAATTTTTATAATTGTGATAGTACTTTTATCAAATCTGTTATAAATCTTGCAAGTTTTAAATAATAAGACGAATTTATTATTTTGATTTTCTAATGGTTAATGAATAATTATAATGTGGCTTAATTTAATAACATCTAGGGGAAATTTATTTGCTTAAGGAATGATTAAAATATGGGCTGGTTAGTTTGATGTTCAGAAATAACGAATTATGAAGTACTTATTGGGAGAGATTTTACTACTTTAAGCGAGACTTTAAGTAGGTGGATAAGATTTTAACAATTTACTGTTTATAGAGGGGAGAGAGAAAAAATCTGTATATATTTTTAATTTGAGTGAAAAAAGTAGATATTAGATATAAAATAGATCTTAGAATTTTGAAATTTTATTGATCAAATTTACTTTTTGAACGGTTTTGTAGAATGAAGTAATTTTTTTTCGAATGAAATCAAAACGAAATACAACTTACAAATAAATAAATAAAAATAGTAATAAACATTCCCCCCCCCCAAAAAAAAAAAAAAAAAAAAAAACTAATGTAGCAAGAGTAATTGCTTACAGTTCATTATTTTCTGAAAAACGCTAAAAAGTACTGTTTTAAACAAGCAAATATATCCTTGCTAAAATCGCAAGATTTGGGGAGGTACAATATCGGGTCCTTCTATAAACAGCTACCGCGACAGTTTCCTTAAAATTCATCAAGTCTGGCCATGATTAAGGAAGCACTTTTGTCAAATATTTGAGAGTTCACGTTTCGTTAAAAGTCACGTGACTCTGATACGAAATGATCGTCAAAAACGACGAAATAAGGCTCAAGGATTTCTGAATCGTCAAAAATGAGAGTTTTATTTCTGAGAGTGCAAACACTTTTTCATACTTTAAAACATATTAACCTTTTTTGGTGCTCGTCAGAGCATTTTTTAATACTAGTCATTTAAATTTTTTGATAATTATATATTGAATATAAGAAAACCTCAGTTGCTTTTAAATATTCCCAGTACTTTTTCTTATTTCGCTCAATACTATTTAATCAATGGACAAAAAACGTGAAAAAACGATACTTACAAGGAAGGTCTCCATACGGGCATACTCAGAAAAATCTGAAAAAAATTACAGAATGTTCTTCTCATATAGTTATATATATTTATAAAAAAATTTCGGCGGAACCTCCTTATAACGTCCGTAAAAAAATAATAAAAATTTCGTTTATTTGGCGATTTATCTCCGGTTGGCGAAAAAACGAAATTTTGAAAAATACGCTTTTACGCTTCGAATACTTTTTAAAGAAAAAACTCTCTATGTTCAATTTATTTAAATAAGTTTAAGTAATTTTAGTTTTGCATTTTTACTTTACTTTAAGTGTAATTTTGTCATATACGTTTATATGTACTTATAACAAAATGAAATTAATATATTTTATCATTTAAAACACTATTTAAATTGATTAAAATTGTTCCAAATTGAAAAATACACTGTTAAAAATCTGCTGCATTTTGCTGCAACGCACTCCCCTGCTTGTATAGAAAACGGTTACTTGGCCGTGAAATGGAGCTTTCTCATTGGTTGGAATAGAGATATAATATACAAGCGGTGGAGTGCGTTGCAGCAAAATGCAGCAGATTTTTAACAATGTTGCACAAGCTACAACACCGCTAAAAATCTGTGCCATTTTCTGCAGCGTCACTCCACCGCTTTTATAAAAAAAACCGTCAATTCACCGTGCTATGGAGCATTCTCATTGGTCAAAAGAGAGATATTCTATAAAAGTAGTGGAGTGACGTTGCAGTAAATGCTGCAGATTTTTAACAGTGAAGTCAATTAAAATCAATTTCCAGATTCGTTAAAATCGTCTGCTTTTGGCGAGGAGATGCACTGCTCGCCAAATCCTGCGTCGCTTTCAGCTTTTCACGCCAATTATTCCAAGCTATTTTATTTTTTTACATATCTAATAATGTAATTCTGCCGCTAATTTTCACTGATCCTTTATTACCTACATGAGTAGTTTAATTCGTATTTTTTTCAAAAAATTCTGAGTATGCCCCCAATGGAGACCTTCCTTGTTAGATAATACATATTTTGTAGAAAAATAATGGGAATAGAAATTTTTATTCTTTTCGCATTTTATTCGTGGCATTCTTATCTACAAGTTATAAATCAGATGTTATAAATATGAAATATTTCCGCTATTAGCGCGATTTTTGTGATCATGACACCCAAAGGTCGCTAAACATAATTTTGTAGTCAATGCACATAAAAACGAATTTTCCCATTTAAATTTTTTAAAAAAATAAGTGAAATATTTTTATTTCTCCTTCCTGATAGCTATTGGAATAGCTTATTCCAATTATTAAATAATATTCTAGGACATTTTCAGGAAAATTATTGGTTAAATTATCTTCCTTGGAGAAAGTCGCTCAAAATACAGCCTTAATAGATTTGCGCCAAACCAAGGATGAAAATATACTGAAAATTCATTTCTAGTATTATTTGTAAAATTGACATTGAAATCACCAGCTGCAATTAAATTTTTATATAATATACAGTGGAACCTCAGTTCACGATCATAATCCATTCTTGTATCTGACTTTCTATATGTGATATAAATTTTTTAGGCGCTCTATCCAAGAACTAATGCATGGGATTAAAAAAATTATATTCAGGTAATCCCTGATATAAATTGATGCTGTTTACTGTTTACATTTTGATTTAAATCGTTCAACAGATGGCTTAACCGTGTTGCATTTTTCATTATTTTCGCAATAGTTTTATCTCGAGAATTAACGCACGGATTTTCATCAAACTTCAAATTCAGTTAATCTTTATATGAATTGGCTTTGTTTACGTTTCGGTTTCAATAACCAAACACATGGCGCTGCTATGTTGAATTGTTCCGATTACCACAATATCTCTATCGCAGGAATTAATGAACAAATTTTCATCAAACTTGAGATTTAGGCACACTTTGATTTATATTATTGCTCATTGCGTGTTTTGGGTAAATCTCTCAACAAGTGTCGCATATATGCTTTATTCTTCCCGATATCCGCAACAGTCCTATTTCAAATTTCAAAAACTAATGTTCGGAATTTCATGCCTTTAGAATCTTCACGGCGAGCATATGATTGTCATTTAATTTTGGCACTGTAATAATGAATTTTGACTCATTAAATGCATGAGATAGAAAATAGTTTTGGGGTTGCCACATCCGACTAGTTTTTTATAATCGGAGTAATCGACGGTTCATCTACACTGTATTGTTTAGCTATTTTGATTACACTATCATCGTTCTTAAGTTTTGTCACTACTTCTTTTCATAATTGATCAGTAATTCGCTTAAGCTTCTTACTACTGCTATATCACTAAACGCTTTTTCATTCTTAGAAGTCATAATAAAGGCTAAAAATTTCGCAAAACTGATTAAAATTAAAACAATAAGTTAATTTTTTTACTATTCTGAAGGTCACAAAGCACTCTGATACGCGCACTTTACTTCAAACTTGACTTATAACAAGAGTTATGTGAAGGTTGCTAACTGAACTATTCAACAGCTTTGGTCGCGAATCGAGTTATCCTACGCCGAAAGAGTAAAATTTTGATCACTGAAGTTGGTCATAAACCGAACTTGTCAAAAACAGAGGCGGCCGTAAATCAAGGTTTCACTGTTTTTTGACCGATAAGTTTGCAAATATGGCATTTTTTATATATTCAGTGGCGATGATCATTATGCAGCTTGGCGATTTAGCCGATTAATCTTGCAATTTTAAAATAGCGTTTGTTAATAACGGAAAATTAAGAATTTCTGTTAGAAAAATTAGGATAATTACTATAATTTTTATACACAGTTTTAAGTAAACTCTGATTTTTTTCCATAATTTTAAATTTAGTACATTTGGAAATGGAAGGGAGAGGGAAAGTATATCTTTGCAATGCTTTTTCGACAATATCTCAAGCAAAAATACTTTTTAATGCCAATAATTGCTGATCGTAAATGTTACATTCATTTCACACCATCACAAACGTTTTTTGCATCACCATGTGTTTTTTCATTTGATGCTTTCTTAGCACAGATGCCATAAATGCACGACATTGGGCGATATTCTTCTGACGCCAATTTCTCAAAAGCTTAGTTTTCAAACTTCAATTACATGTATATATATTAAGGTACTACTTAGTTATCCCGTCGACCAATTTCGCCAAACTATACAAATTGCCAAACTCATTGCGAAATTATACATATAGACATAATTTTCATTTTAAATAACACAAAAAAATAATTTGGAGAATCTTAATAAAAAATACAAATAAAAAGTCAAAATAAAAATCCCTTAATGGCGTTTTAAACACGTGCATCGTATTTAATGTCATTGGATGCGACATTCACGATCATCCATTATTGGCATATAATATTATAGTTTGGCGATGGTTTTTTTGGTCGACGGGATAACCAAGTAGTACCTCTATTAACTATTTTCTATTATTTTCAAAAGAAAATAATAATAACTAAAAACCGGTGATAATTGATAAATAGGTTACGCATGTTTGTTATGCCATAATGTGATTTTGAATTAAACTTTTTATTTGTACTTTTATTGATGTTTTACTAATTTATTTCTTCTTTCGTTATTTAAAATAAAAATTATGCCAATATGAATTACATGGTGAATAAATTGATGATTTGTACAATTAGGCGAAATTGGTCGACGGGATAATCAAGTATTATTGAAAAGTTTAATTAATAACAACAGAATAAAATGATTTATAAAATTTAACAAAATTAAATAAAGGTAAATAAATATATATTTTTAATAAACATTAGCATTGTTATCATATCAGACAAAATAACAAAATTTTCGTGCCAATTAGGTACCCTAATGCGTATTTGACATCACATCCCTATTTAAAATCAATTGAATGCTATTTGCTATTTGCTATTGAATGCTATTAGTTTTTGTTTTACTCTATATCTTTTCCTTATGTAAATTAGGACGTTATGTGATCATAATTAAAAACTCTTACATTTAGTTCCTGAAAAGAAATTTTGGTTTTCCCAGATACTTTTTTTCCGATGTACTTGTTTTTTTCCCATTTTTTTTCTACTACTAAAATTTAAAATGTTAGGTAGGACACTCGAGAAAATCATCCCATGGTCATATAAAATGCATGTTATTTGAAAAATTAACCATGTATTCAAACAAACAAAAAATAAATAAATAAATAATCAAATAAATAAATAAAATAACACTGCGTTCACAACTTTATTATTTAAAGAACTGAAACTAAAAGCTTCGCAATAAAAACAAATAACCATGTTTTTCACGTGATTTGTTTAATTTGAATGAATTGTGATACATACATGACAATTTTTATATATAATTTGGTGGTAATGAATAAAAAAAAACTACAATCTCAACAGCAAAAGACTATATTCAACTTGAGGTTTAAGACATAAATTCGATTTTCTCAGAAACCATCAGACATACAAAGATGAAAAAAAAACTGTTCTAAATTTTATCAAGACGATAAAAATAAACCAAAAACGAAGTTAATCCATCCATAATAACGTTAGCTATTGCTTGTTGAATTTTTCGTCTTCATTTTTTCGCTAAAAGTTAAATAAAAAACTACAGTAAACTGCGATATTTTTTTTAATGCTATCATTTTATTCGTCTCGTCGAGTTCTATCTTTTGAAAACAAAATCACTGTCGTACGTCAACTAGTTCGCCAGAAATTTCAAAAAGACGTTCGCATTTTCTATTTCTTAAACATATTATACCAAACGCTACCGCGTTTGCTATGATTCATTAAATGTGAAATAGTTTAATATGATTAAAACACTCCCCAAACAATGTTTCCGCTAAAAGCATTATGTAGTGGAATACTTTTGTGTGACCCTGTAATTTAATAATAAATATTCTTTGCATCACAGATTGTACATAATGTATATTTCAGTATATATATATATATACTTCATAGGTTCATGTCAATTCTATTATATTCGAAAGAGTTTAACAGCATTAAAATGTACTTGAAACTATTTTTTCCTATTAACAGTCATGTAATGGAATACTTTTGATTGTCCCTGTAATTGATCTATGTATACGATTTTCATAAAATTTGAAATGACACGACAAAATTATCTAAAAATTATATATTTGAAATTTCAAACGATTAAAATTTATTTGAAATTTTTTTCCCCATTGACCGTAATGTAACAGAATACTTTTGATTGTCCCTGTAATTGATCTATGCATCCGATTTTCGTAAACTTTCAAATGACTCGACAAAATTATGCAATAAATATATTTTTTAAATTTCAAAAGATTCGGTTTGGTAGTTTTTGCGTTGTTATATGCGGACAGACAGACAGACGGGCAGACGGACGGCCTGAACGACAACTGTAGGTGCTCGTATTTACATAATTACGAACGTAAATAAAGACGAATAATTAGTAGAATATTAATAAAACATACAAATAAAAAGTCGAAATAAAAATCCCTTAATGGCGTTTTAAACATGTGCATCGTATTTAATGTCATTGGATGCGATATTCACAATCATCCATTATCGGCATTTAATCGTATAGTTTGGCGATGGTCTTTTGGTGGACGGGATAACCAAGTAGTACATATATCAACTATTTTCTATTATTTTAAAAAGTAAATAATAATGAATAAAAGCGGGTACTAATTGATTATCCTGTCGACCAAAAAATTATCGCCAGATTATAAAATTAAATGCCAATAACGGATTATCATAAATGTTGCATTCAGTTTACATTAAATAGGTTACCCATGTGTGTTATGTCATAATGTGATTTTGAATTCGACTTTTTATTTGTACTTTTATTAATGTTTTACTAATTTATTTCTTCTTTCGTTAATTAAAATAAAAATTATGCCAATATGCATAACTTGGTGATTAAATGGATGATTTGTACAATTTGGTGAAATTGGTCGACGGGACAATCAAGTAGTACTGAAAAGTTTAAGTAATAACTATAGAATGAAATAATTTATAAAATTTAACAAAATTAAATAAAGGTAAATTAAAAGTTATTTTTTAATAAACAACAATAGCCCGGCTATCATATCAGTTAGGTACCCTGATGCGTATTTGACATCACATAGTTATTTAAAATCAATTGAATGGTATTTAAGATATGGACAATGTGAAGTTTTTGATTTACTAATTTAAAAAGCTTACATTTAGTTCCTGAATAGAAATTTTGGTTCTCCTAGGTAGTTTTTTCCGATGTGTTTGTGTTTTTCCCATTTTCTTTCCTGCTAATAAAATTCAAAATGTTAGGGCACTCGAGAAAATCATCCCATTGTCATCTAAAATGCATGCTAATTGAAAAAATAATCATGGAATCAACCCCCCCCCCCCCCCCAAAAAAAAAATGACAGTGCGTTCACAATTTTATTATTTAAAAAACTGAAATTGAAAGCTTCGCAATAAAAACAAATAACCATGTTTTTCACGTGATTCGTTTAATTTCAATGAATTATGATACATACATTACAATTTTTATATTAAATTTAGTGGCAATGAATTAAAAAAACTACAATCGCAACAGCAAAAAGTAATATTCAACTGGAGGTTTAAGACAAAAATTCGATTTTCTCAGGTACCGTCAAAAATACAAAGATGAAAAAAAAAAAACTGTTCTAAGTTTTATCAAGACGATAAAAATAAGCCAAAAACGAAGTTAATCCATCCATAAGATCGCTAGCTATCTCTTGTTGAACTTTTCGTCTTAATTTTTTCGTTAAAAGTTAAATAAAAAGCTACAGTAAACTACAATAATTTTTTTAATGCTATCATTCTATTCGTCTCGTTGAGTTCTATCGTTTAAAAAAAAAATCACTGTCGTACGTCAACTGGTTCGCCAGAAATTTCAAAAAGACGTTCGCACTTTCTATTTCTTAAACATATTATACCAAACGCTACCGCGTTTGCTATGATTGATATGCATCTATGAAGTATATACTAAAATATACAATCTGTTTTGTAAAGAATATTTGTAATTAATTTACAGAGCCACGCAAAAGTATTCTATTACATAATGGCGTTGGAGCACATTGTTTGGGGTACTTTTTAATTGTAATAAACTATTTCGCAATTCATGAATTGATATACGTTATTACTGAGGTTTACTACATGTTACTTCCCATATAATAGAAAGCAGATAGTATTTATACGGATACACAAAATATTTCGTTCCATCTATAACTGGAACGAGACTTAAATGTGTTTACATACTTTGGTGGATTGGCCAATTTTTTCATAAAGTTAGAATATATTTTTCAAAAAATGCTGTCAAAATTATCATTTTGAGCCGAATTTCGCTTAACCCCTTTCGGCGCGGTAGTATATCTATTAAACCACTTAATTTTAATTCCCAAACGCCACAATGTAAAAAAATGTGGGGCAGAAGTACACTGTAAAAAAAAAAGTGTCGATCTACTAAAAAAACTTTAGTGATCCTTGTAATTACTAAAAAAATTTTAGTAATCTTAGTCGGTTACAAGAAAATCTGTAAGAACTACTAGAAAAAAGTTAGCAACGAATAGAGTTAATAATTTTATAATTTTAATAGCTATTACTAAAACTCACTTGGTGTGGCCTTGATAGCATAGTGGTTATAGTAACGGACTCGAGGCTGAAAGGTCCAAAGTTCGATACTGGCCACTGCCAAATACGCCCCGAATGTATGCAGTGTAAGTACTCATTAATAAAGGGATTATGTATATCCTAACGGAGCAGTAGCAATGTTTGGTGCTGCCATCTATTGCGGTTTTGCCGAAAATCTTCCGCTCCAGAAGTCTGGATGCAGCTCGAAGGAAGCTCCTGCCCTTCGAGCCCACGTAATGGTTATTAAAAATAATTTTGGAGCTATTACTAAAACTTGCTTGGTGGTTCATACTAAAATTTTTTAAGTTAGTTATACAAAAAATTCTTTTGTTCCGTTTACAAAAGAAGTGCTTGTTTCGCTTGCAAAAAAAAGTTTGTAATGGTTACTAAAAAATTCTGTGGAATACAAATTTACTAAAAAATTTTTAGTAACCTCTTGAATTTTTTTTTTACAGTGCACATTGGCACCGGAATTTCGGTAAAAAAATTTACGGTTTATAGAATGCGTGAAATATAGCTTATTTTTATTTACAAACAAAAGCTGTTTTCAAATTCCGGTGCAAGTCATTCATTTCAACCCTTAAACAATGAATTTGCTCTGCGCCACAAAGGGTTAAGATGATTCTGATAAAACCAGCTCTTAGAGGAAAATGAAATTAAAAATTCTTCAAAGCGGTCAAATAAAGTTGTTAAACTGGGTTTATCTCTAATCGTATTTTATCTTTTGTTTTTGAAATGAACACTTAACTTCAAAATCTACCTGTGCCTGTAGGCCAAGCCGACAGGGAGTTTTAAAACTATCATGATTTTGTGTAAACCATGCAATGAATGCAAACGATAAGATTGGAATAAAAGATAAGATTGGTATAAAAAAAAAGTTTATTTCTGTCAATAATTTAATTTATTTCATATGTAAATTTAATTGAATTTTTCTTTAAAAGTTCAATTAGTGTTACAAATTATGAATTAAATAAGAGTTGCCCATAGATTATTTTATTCCAGTCTTCACCATTGCTTGCATCTGTTTTCATTGCATGCTTTAAAACATATGATTCTTTTGAAATAACTATAAAAGTATTACAAAAAAAGAATTCACTCCATAAAAAATGAGCATTCACTCCTGTGAAAGAGTGACTGTTGACGGCTATCAAGAATAAAACAAGTTGGAAATAGCATGTCAAACATGGCAAATTGGTGCGTTCGTTTTTATAAGTATCCAGAGATTGATGTGTTGAGTTGTTAAAACCTTATGCAAAAATGCATGCATACAAAATTTGATAACGATTATATATCTTGAATTTAGTAATATGAAAATAATAGGATTCCATCTTAAATATGACTTAATCAACATGGCAAAGCTAAAATCATTCATTATCTATCATGAAATATCGTAAAAATGTGTAACTTCTTTAAAGGTAATCTTTAAGCTATTTTCATTCATACTCAGTAACCCTTACAGATTCTGTTCTGTTAACCTATGAATGATACCTGCACTTATATACACAATGTAACATGCAAAAATGTAGTTAAACTCAAAAAACCATATCACAATTAAAAATGCACTTTCAACAATAACGTGTAACATAAAATATTTCTGGTATGGTATAGTACCCGAAATCTTTTGTAAGTCCCTGTAAATACTGTTAGCACTGCCTATTATACAGGAAGCAACTTGTAATAAATTTCAGCAACGTATATCACTATCATTATATATGAAATAATTTAACATGATTGAAATAAGCCGAAAACAATGTTTTCCCATACATCATTATGTGAAGGAATTTTTTGTTTTATACACTGTAAATGAATGATAAATATTTTTTGCACCGCATATTGCACAGAATATACATTTTAGTACACTTCAGTAAATGGATATCAATTTTGTTTTGTTTGAAAGGCTGTAAACCATTAAAATGAACTTCAAACAATTTTTTTCCCAACATAAAGTAACGGAAAACTTTTGATTGTCCCTGTAATCGAGCTATACATTCGATTTTCATAAAATCTGAAACGACTCGATAAATTTCTGCAACAATTATATATTTAAAGTTTCTAAGCTTTCGGTTGAATAGTTTTTGCTGTGTTATATGCGGATGGACAGACTGCGCATTAACATATACACGAACGTACAGTGGCGGTCAAAAGTTTCCGGCCAGCAAAAATTTTTCAGTTAATTTGTAAGTATGCCCATATGAAGAGGAATCTCAAAGTGATACAGTAAAACCTCCATAACGGACACTCCCGAATAGCGGACACCTCTATTTAACGGACAGTTTTCCAATCCCAACTCCCAAAATCAACATTTTTGTATGTTTAACCTCCGAATAACGGACATTCCGAATAGCGGACAGTAATTTTGGCGATAAAGGATGAAAAATTATTTTTCAACGAGGAAAAAAAAAGAAAAAAAAAGTAAAAGCCTCTAAATTTATGAGGACAGTATGTCACAAATTTTGTGATCACAGATAAATGTAGGAGTGGGTTGAAGAAGATCCCCCTCCTACGTCCAGTGTTGGATTCGGGTGGCCCGGGAGGAACTTTCTAAAGAACATTCAATTTAATAAATTTCATATTATGTTGATGTCGAAACAAAGAGAGTGGATATTCAGATCTTTAAAGATCGAATAGTTAATTTCCTTTGATAATAATAAGATGTAAAGACAACTTGCTTTTGGACAATGCAACTTATCACCGAAAACATTAAAATTCCGCACTGTTAAAATTGTGTTTTTTTTTTTTTTTCCTAACACACTTCAGTATGCCAGCCGCTTATTCAAGGCTTTATACACCATTTTAAAGCCTGGCACAGAAAGCTTTTATCTCGCAACATTTTTTAAAAGTTAGATTCTATGAATACACTTGAGAACCGCCTAAAATTAGTTAATGCTCCTGATGCTCCAATTTGTATTTCCTCAACTTTAAAAAACATAAAACTGGAAAGCGTACGATAATGTTTCGGAAAGTAGAATTTATATTGAAGGGAAATGAAACACACACTTCCGACACAAATAAAGAATTAAATGAATTAACCTTTTAGAGGCCAATAGTTTTAGTTTTTTATTAAAAATTTAAATTAATCAAAATTGACTTGTAAAAATTAGCAGAAATAGTAAAAAGATGACTTGATTTAAAAAAAAAAAAAAAAAAAATAGAAGTTACATTCCTATCATTAATGAGGAAATGTGCAGAAAATGATAAAAATGATTAATGACCACTGGAAAATGATCAGTCATAAAAAGGATTTTTTTAAATAGATTTTTCGAATTAGATAACTTGATTTTTTGAAATAGAAGTTACATTTCTATCATTTATGGGAAATGTACTGAAAATCATACAAATGACCAATGACCACCGGAAGTGACAAATGTTCCCAATTGGGGATATTCTGAAAATTATATATACATTTTTTTCCCACCATATTAATAACTAATATCCCTTAACTAAAGCATTAGAAGGCATAATGTGCAAAAAAAAAAAAAAAAAAAAAAAAAAAAAAAAAATTCTAAAATAAGACAGGAATAGAATTTGGCCTATTGAAATGTATCAGGAGTGAAGAAACAGCCGAAATTTTCATTATTATTGATGATGAGTTATCAATTGATTTTTGCTATTATACTCCTTCAGGATTTTCGACAAAACTGACAATTAGTGAGGATGAAACAGATATTGATTCTGCAGATGCTTCGTGCGATATCAAGAATTTCCAAAAAGCAGCAAAATACAGTCAGCAATTACACAATGTCGTTGCAAAAAAAAAAAAAAAAAAAGATTCAGAAGGATTAAAACTAATGACAGAATTGAAACTTCACAATAAAAAACAAATTTCATGTAATCGCAATCAAAAAAAAAAAAAAATTTTTTTTGTAACAGATTTTTTTCGTAAGAATGTAATAAACAGCGGATAAAAGATATTTACAATTTTATTTCAGTTTTATTGCTTAAAAACATAATTTTAATTTCTGATTAATCGTAAAATAAAGCTTTTAAGACATATAAAAGTCAATTAATGAAAATTTAAGCATTTCTTAGCAATTTTTGAGTCTCTAAGGTTTTTCCCAATAGCGGACACCTCCGAATAGTGGACAATTTCCACGCTCCCGAGGTGTCCGTTATTTAGAGGTTTTACTGTACTTATACATTTTATTGACTTAATAGCCAGGAACTTACTTATGGAAGAACATGTAAATATCAATAAATTTAGTTGACAAAATCGAGTACAAAGAAAAACGCATGTTCTCAAAAGTTTCCGGCCACCTTCGGAAGTTTAGAAAAAAGTGGTATTGTAATAGAAAATTACAATGATCAACAACATTTATAATTAGTATTTTATAGTATTAGTATTTTATTACTTTTAGTAATTAGTATTATGGTGCAGCAACGTGACATTCATACAATCAACGGTTAAAGATCGTTTATGGTACATTTTTTCCAGACTTCTTGCAATTTTCGGCGAAATTTCGGCTTAGTTGGATATTTATAGTTCCGCAGACTATTGCAACTTCTTTCCAAAGATTTTCTATTGTATTCATGTTGGGCGCTTGGGCTGGCCATTTCAAAAACGAAATTTTTTGTGCGAAAACCATTGTTTGTCGAATCTTACATATATTATTTATGCCGTTATCATGTTAAGAAAAATAGTTGTGACAAAAATTTTTCCTCTGATAAGGCAGTAAAAACTCTTACAAGATATCCCTATACACTGTATCATTCATCTTGCCGAGGATTTCAAATAGCGGACCAACACCTTTTTGAATAAATTACCCCTCACATTATAACGTGTCTTCCGCTATGCCTCATGGTAAGAAAACATATGTCGAATCATATCTTTTGTAGTTAGGTCATCGAACGTAGTGTCTGCCATAACTCCCAAAAAAGTTTGAAATTCGTTTGATGAAAAAATAGAACTTTTTTACAGTTTTCACTTGACCAGACTTTGAGTTCCTTTGAAAACGCCAGTCGGGTACGTTGGTATTTTTTTTACCTCTGAAAATTTTTTAACACCGACTCTTCCATAAAGTTATGCATCGCGTCTGCATCTTGATACGGTAGATGGACTTGTTTCAAAAATATTTTTATTCCGTAAATCGCGGTATATTATAACGGCATTTTTATGCGGGTCATCAACTGTTTTTTCCCCTGATAATTCCCTCCACAAAAATACTCATTTTCCGGGGTCTTCCGAACGTCAGAAAGTCCTGAAGGCCATCGCCATCTTTAAATAATTTTTAAATATCGTTTACAATCTGTTTACCGATCGATAACTTTGCCGCAATATCTCAAGAAAATTGGCCCTTTAGCGTCAACCTGATTACTCATTTACGAACAATAATTGTTATTTTTTTCATTTTTGTATTTAAACTATACTATTCCCTTTGATTCATTCACAAACACGACCAAAAAGCACTTTACCGATAGAAAAAAACGAAGGAATGATGAGTGGCCGGAAACTTTTGCACACACGAATTTCGAATTCTGCCCCTTTCCATGAAGTGTCTTCAGTATCCAATCAAAATGATCACGTGGTCAGAGGACATTCGCAAATTCCTAACTTTTGAAACAACTGTGCTTTTTCCTCGCTGAAACCTTCTGGTAAATACATTAAAGAAACTAACTGGCCTGAAACTTTTGACCGCCACTGTACCTAAAAAGGCACTCCTTTTGCCAGAGTGAATAGTCTCTCGTTTGCAAAAATGAATAGTGAGTCATATGAAATAATGACTATTCGTTCCTTTCAAGGTTAAAAGATGCACTCCTTTTGTTAGAGTGAATAGTAACTCATCAGAAGGAATGATTATTCACCCTTGTTTAAATTGAATATTCACTTCCAAAAATGAGTATTCACTGTTTCAGGAAATTAATAATCCCACTTTCGGTTAGAGTGAAGAGCCACGCTAAAGAAACTCAGTATATTTCGATTCTTCGACAGAATGACTATTCACCACTCTGCTGTCAATAATCACTCATATTTATTTAGAGTGTAAAAAAAAAAAAAAAAAAAAAAAAAAAAAATCTTTCGTGGTAAAAATGATATAGCACAAAGCGAATAGTTCTAGTATTCCGACATAGCTATTAATTTTCTTTTCCTTTTTAGGTGCGTTCGTAATTATGTAAATACGTAGCACCTATTGTTGTCGTTCAGTCCGTCCGTCTGTCTGTCCGTCCGCATATAACAACGCAAAAACTACCCAACCGAATCGTTTGAAATTTAAAATATATTATTATTACATAATTCTGTCGAGTCATTTCAAGTTTTAAGAAAATCGGATGCATAGATCAATTACAGGGGCAATGAAAAAGATTCCGTTACAGTACGCTCAATGGGGAAAAAGTTCCAAATGCATTTTAATCGTTTGAAATTTTAAATACATAATTATTACATAATTTTGTCGAGTTATTTCAAATTTTATGAAAATCGGATGAATAGTTGAGTTACAGAGACAATCAAAAGTAGTCTGTTACATTACGGTTAATGGGGAAAGATGTTTCAAATGCATTTTAATGGTGTTACACTCATTCGAACGTAATAAAATTGATATGCATCTATAAAGTAGATATTATAATATACATTTTGCATAATCTGTAGTTCAAAGAATATTTGTTATTGATTTACAAGGCCACACAAAAGTATTCCATTGCATAATGGTATAGGGATAACATTGTTTGGCGCGCATTTTAATTGTAATTATTTACAGTTTTATGAGATTGATATATGAGAGTGATATTTTTAAAACTTCGTTATCGTACGAACGCATCTCATTTGCTACGCTTCAAGTGCAATTTCCAACTTGTTCTTTTTTAAATCCAACCTGCTCTTATGCTACATTATAGTTGGGATATTCGCGAGTCTACTGTATCTGGTGGTCATGCAATAATTTAGGATCATTTCTTTTCTTTTGTACCCTTAGTTGCAACAATATTATTAAAATAAGAGTAGTGTTGAATTCAGGGGGGGGGGTTCCGAGGGACAATTCCCCCCCCCCCCCCGAGGGAGCAATGAAATGTCTCCTCCCGGAAAATCTGAGATTTTGGGTTGGTCAAAATGTCAATTGTCAAAAAGAGCAATTCCCCTCTTCCCCCCGGAACACTATAATGTCCCCCCGGAGCTACAAAAGTCCCTCCCGGAGAACAGTGGCTGAATTCAGCACTGAAATAAGAGCGTGGAGTATGAAAATAAGGAAAATGTGCATCAAAGTCACCCTGAATGATTGTATCTACAAATCGTAAAAATATGCACGATTAATTTTTCAAAGTGTTTTAAATGCGTTTTCAAATATTTTGATAATGTGTTTAAGGTAAATATTAATGACTTTAAAGAAAGCATCCTTTATAATGGAATTTTACATTTAAAAAGGATGTTTTCTTTAAAATCATTAATATTTCTTTAGTTTAAATTAAAAAAATATAATAATTGGAAACTTTCAAAAGGGTGCCACGGCAACCACGGGCACGGCCAAGCGTTGAATAGCCTTGCTTTAAACTATGTATGTAGAATTTATAAATTCTTTGCTCAATCTTATTTAAATAATTTTGCTCTATTGAGAATGAGACTGCTTCACTCTAGTTCATTGTACAAATTGGTTTTATGGTTACCGTTACTAGTTTTTAGCTCACAGGCTATCATACCCTGAGAGCTTATGTGCCCGTCCGTTCTGTATGTACGTGCGTAACGCGATTACTCATGATAAAAATATCCGATCCACATAAAATTTTGTATGCAGGTATATCCTGACAAGGCGCTTCCCTGATTAGTTTTTGGAGTTCATTCGATATGTATAACAGGGGGGACGGGGGGTCGTGCCCCTCCCTTTAATCGATATAAATGGGTTTTTCATGCAGAATTATCAGTTTTAGATATAGGATCATTCTGGATGGGCGCCTCCATGATTGGTATTAGGTTTTCATTGGATAAATATAAACAGGGGAAATGGGGGTTCTAATGCCCCTCCCTTTAATTAATATAAATGGGTTTTTCATGCAGAATCATCAGATTTCGTTCAAATCTCTAAATAGTTTTGGAAGTTTAACGGTTGAGTATAAAAAAGGGGATAACTCCTCTTAAATTATATAAATGGGTTTTTATTAAGAATTTTCCAATTTGCTCTTAATTTGGGATATAGATTTTTTAAATGATAAAGTATATCCCTGATTAGTTTAATGGGTTCAAAAATTAAGTATAAAAGGGGAAAGGGGGAGCTGATCCCCCCCTCCTTTAATTTTTTTTTCGAACGGAATTAACCCTTGGAAATATAAGGCTGTAATGTACAATTAGTATGCGTAACCTGTGAGCTCAATGCCATCAGTTTAACTGGGCAGTATTCTTTTTATTTTACGATATTTTGTCGGCTATCATGTAGTATTCGTCCAGAGATGCAGGTCATTTTTTTTCCGATTTTAAATTTCTGTATTTGGATTTATTCATTTATTTTTGTTATTGTGTTTTAAATGTATAATCTCTGAAGCATTTTTGACTGTAATTTCATAATATATATATACATTTTTAATGAATACTTGCTTTATTTAACTGTTTTAAAATTTATGTATTTATCGTTTATTAATTATGATTTCTTCCGCTCCCTTCCTCTATATATTTTTTCTTTTTTTACAAATAATGTTTAGAGATCTGATTTTTAGTTATAAACTTTTTTGTTGTAATTTCTGAATTGTTCAAAAATTTAGTATAAAGTTGTCATAAGTGACCAACAAAAAACAAGACGGCGGACTCCGGGCGAATACTACATCTGTTCCATTTTGTCTTCTAGAAAAATTATGATTTTATTTTTTGCGCATTTTCTTGAAAAATGCCAATTTGATCAATGTAATGAAATGCATGTTTTCTTCAGAAATTTGTTTGCTAAGAAATAAGGAGGGGTCGCTCTTATTTCTGCAGTTTCTCACATATTCATTTTTGGTGCTGCCATCTGCTGTGATTTCAAAAACAAATTGTTGAATTTAATATTTTGTATTATATAGCGTTTTTATTGCCACTATACATGTAAAAAGAAAATAATATTCGACTTATTAAATCACTAGGATAAATCCTATTTTCGAAGTTTTATAAAATAAGAACAACAGCAACAAAAACATAAAAATTTGCAGTCATGTCTTCTTCACTAATCAACATTTTTTTTTTTAATTATTATTATTAATTAATAAGCACTATATTTCTAAACCCTTCGTAGTAGATGTCCAGTAAATTGCTTTTGAATTTTTGGGAGCCACTATTTCAGAAAAATAAATTTTATCTTATTTAATCTCTGCAGTTCTGTGATTAAATAAGGCAAACATTAGCATTGAGAAATATGGGAATTCAAATTGTATGCGGGGCGTATATGTGTCGCTTTTTGCAAAGGGGTTAGATATAATAAATATGAAAAATATTAAAGTAAAATATATAAAAAAACGAAAGATAAAAATATAGCCTTAAAAAAATATCGATATTGTTTGCCAAAGTGACAAAATTGTGTAAATATTCAAATTTTTCATAGCTGTTGTATAATGTGTCCGTAATTTAGAAACATATCCACTTAAATAATTCTATTTCACTTAAAATTAAAAAAAAAATACAGCAAGTTAGAAATTTCAGTAAAATTTTTGGAGAACTTTAAAAAACTGACAGCCAATGAGCAAATATTGAAATTGTTATCAAAGATGTGTTAAATTTTCACAAAGGAAACCTCACTTTAAAATTTACTTATTCAGTTATGATGTACCTGAGATATTAGAAAACAGCTTTCAACAAAATATGATTTTCCGTCGAAATAAACCAGTGATATGACAACATTGAAAGTATTTAAGGGTGTATTCGGAAAAATATTTTTCGCCCTCAAGATGATAAAGGGAGTGCAGAAACACTTATTTTAGATACAATTTAGTAACTCCGCAAAACTGTGAAAGGTTTTCAAAACTAAATTAGATTTTTGAACAAAATTTCATTTGGATTTTCGGAACAGAAATTCATTTGGTGATCTTGGAATCTTTTCCAGGAGGGGGGGGCTCAAAATATTTTAGGGGGGGGGGGGGCTGAGCCGCCCATAGCGCCCCCTTGACTACGGCCCTGTATATAAGATGCCATGTCATTTCATTTTTCGCTCAAGTCATTATTACAATTTCATTTATGAACAATTACTTTCTAAGTATGATCATTTTCTTCGTTCCCAAATCTTCAGCTTCGAAAATTTCTGCTCAAAACTCCAACTTTAATACCATTTTTTTGCTATATTTTCTGCATTTATCAAAAATTCGACAAGCACGGCACATTGTGTACTTTCTAAATAAGAGAATTTGGCAATTGAGAGAAGGAATGAATTTAGAAATAAATCAGAAAACAGGCAGTTTTGGATTGGAATATATCGGAATTGAGTACATGGTGCTGCCATCTGCTATTAGTTACTGGAAAAAAAATATTATCATCAAAATTCGGTAATCTTTATTCAAAGAGAAATACTTATAACTAGCCGCCCTTGGCGACCAGTTTGGTCTCCCTTGAATGTGTACTAAGCATTAAATCATATTGCTTTTATTCATTTTTTCATAATTTATTCATATTTCATAATTTATTTTAATTGATCATTTTTTTTTTTTTGCCAAATTAGAAGATTCTGCTAGAGAAATACACAGATGTCATACATGCACCACATTAGCACGATTGCAACAAAATGGCAATTACATGTGCCTCACATGGTAACTTGGATATTGTTATTTATTTATTAAACTGTTTACTTTTATTTTCTTTTTTAAGATGATATACAGTCGGCTCTCGTTAATTCGAACTCGTCGGGATCACAAGAAATGTTCGAATTATGGAAAATATGAAATGGAAACATGCTTAATATGGTGCTATTACAAAAGAATTAATGTTATAGCGTTTTTTAAAATTTATTTCGTCTGTTATCATTAGAATATGACTTAATATTAAATTAGAATGCATAAATACATAAACTAATTAAAAGATTAGAAATAAGCACAATGGAGGAACAATTTAAAGCGCCACTGATGGACAGGCGGGACACTAAGAAAGTGGATATCAAATGCATTGGATTAAATGTATACTCGTTCGGAACAATTTTCAGAAAAATCAAAGAAAGAAAGTTATTCAAATGATCTGAAATCCGTGAGAAAGAAAAGAAAAATGAAAAATCGGAATTCTAGTTAGTTCGAATTAAACGAAGTCAAATGAAAATAAGATCCAATTAATGAAAAATTTTAACGCTATTCTACCATTGAAAATTTCGGGGCTTCATGTTTAGTTCGAATTAAGCGAAGATTCGAATTATCCGATTTTCAATTAACGAGAGTGGAGTGTAAATTGTTTTATTCTATAATTAATTATTAACTAAGCTTTTTAAAATTAATACTATTTTTTAAAAAGAATAGGAATTAGTTTTAAAAAATGTATATAACTGGTATTTAAAAACGGAATTTTCGCCAAATCGGCCCCAGAAAAATAACTCGCCAACAAATAACAATCGCTCACAAATAACAATAAACTATTACAAATGAAATTTAAAAATTTTAAATTTCATTTGTAATAGTTTATTGTTATTTTCCATCTTTGTGTTTATTTGTATTTTCTTTTTGTGATGATGATTGAGTAAATTCAATCGAAACATGTAAAAAATTATTAAGATCTTTTAATATTTTTATTAGTATTTAACGTCCTTTATAGCAATTAAATATTTTAATGCATATTTTTGAAATGTTTTTAATGGACGTATATGAAAACTTCTATTTATAATTAATGAATAAATTAAGACCAATTTATGAAAAAATTCGTTATATGGAGATAGATATTTCGCTATATAGAGACTGTTTTTAATGTAATCATACGAAAAGGGGACCGTTCCTACTAAAATTTCGTTATATAGAGAAATTCGATGTATGGAGTTTCGTTGTAGAGAGACTGTACTGTATTTTTATGTATTTAGTAAGGTATGCATTTTCTCATTTTTATTAAATTATTTAACATTATTACTATATTTAATTAATTATTAGTTTTCTGAATAGTTACTTATCTAGACACACGGCAGTGTGTCAGCCAAGTTCACAAAGTAAAAAGGCGACACACCGGCCGTTACACAAACCTTTTCGGGCCACTTTTGACTCTCCCCTTCTTCTAATAACTTAAATTCTATTTGACCTACACACTTGCAATTTTTCGTGTCATGAAAGACCATGTTCTAATTACCGAATCCTATAATTTTTGTAAAGAAATCTTTTACCGTTCTCGAGAAATCAACTTCTGAAAACCACTATTTTTATTTTATCACTGACTTACTCATCAAAATGTCCGACTTCTTCGGATACACATGCATTTGCTTATTAATATGTTTATCATGTAAAATTATGCAAATGTATACGTTGCCACAAAATATTTGTTTGGATTTTTAAAGACTGGATATATTTTTAAGTAAATGAATAAATAAATAAATAAAAGATGAAATAAATATAGCTGACGATTGTTAATTTAAACTGACTGCAAAAAAAAAAAAAAAAAAAAAAAAAAAAAAAAAAAAAAAAAAAAATCAAATTACCACTTTTTAAAATAACAAGAAAGGTAAATTATGCGTCAAGCATAGATTACGAAGTTTACTTTTAACACTTATTGAATATTTTAACGATATTTCGCTGTTTAATAAAGCAAAAATGAATAAGTAATTTAGTAAATTTAAATATAATATAAATATGATATAAATATGATATAAAACCTAAGTAATATAAATATGATATAAAATCTAAGGAATCTAAATATGATACAAATATAGTCCATCGTTTTTTGAGAGTATTAAACAAAACTTTGGATCATGATAATCATTTTTCTTCTAACCACGCTTTTTTACGCCATTTTTTTCTTTTTAATTAATATTATAATAATTGAATTTTCAAAAGCGTCAACAACTTTTGGAACGCACTGCATATTTAATTTTTTTTTCTTTTCCCCTCTATTACAAGAAGTGAAATAACACACCTTTCCCCCTTCTTTAAATGAATTATTTGGGGCTGTGGATTTAAAACCGAGCAATAAATACACAAGAACTATTTTATCGTAATTGAATTCTTGCTCGGATGCATTCGAAGAATCAGTGGAAAAGATTGGATATCAGACTGGTAATGAGGCATTTATACTTGACGTAAAATAATTATCTTGATACATTGTTAGACTAATTCCTTTTCCAATGAGAACGCTTCTATGTTAATTCCGCTTTCCTAATTCGAAATTAATTTCGAGCATTACGATGTATAATTTAATTTCATTTATAATTACGATGTATGAAAACATTAGGTATCAACAATGTATAAGGAAGTGTTGTAAAATGGTATTTGTTTAAAATTTGTAATTTTACTAAATTACATTAACTTTTTTGTGACATTTGATAACTTAATGTAACCCAGCTCATGTTAAAAACTAGGATACGTATTAACATTACAATCATTTTTTTTCTCAAAACACGCTTTTGTACGCCATTTCTTTTTCTACTTAGGTGCCTTTTCTTTTTACTTAAAGGTTACTTCCTTTATAATAGAAAACAGATAGTATTTACAGGGACACACAGAAGATTATAGTATGAACGCACTGCATTTGCTACCGCACTGTAAAAAAAAAGGTCGATCTACTAAAAAAACTTCAGTGATCCTTGTAATTACTAAAAAATTTTTAGTAATCTTAGGCGGTTACTAGAAAATCTGTAAGAATTACTAGAAAAAAGTTAGCAATGAATAAGAGTTAATAGTTTTATATTTTTAATAGCTATTACGAAAACTCACTTGGTGTCGCCTTGATAGCATAGTGGTTATAGCAACGGACTCCATGCTGAACAGTCCCGGGTTCGATGCTGGACACAGCCAAATACGCCCCGAATGTATGTAGAGTAAGTACTCGTTAATAAAGGGATTATGAAAATCCTGTCGGAGCAGGTAGCAATGTTTGGTGCTGCCATCTATTGCGGTTTTGCCGAAAATCTATCGTTTTAGAAGTCTGGATGCAGCTCGAAGGAAGCTCCTGCCCTTGGGCGCACGTAAAGGTTATTAAAAATCATTTTGGAGCTATTACTAAATTTTGCTTGATGGTTCATACTAAAAATTTTTATGTAAGTTATACAAAAAATTCTTTTGTTCAGTATACAAAAGAAATGCTTGTTTCACTTGCAAAAAAAAGTTTGTAATGGTTACTAAAAAATTCTGTGGAATACAAATTTACTAAAAAAATTTTAGTAACCTCTTGAATTTTTTTTTCTTTTTTTTTTCTTTTTTTTTTTTTTTTTTTTTTTTTTTTTTACAGTGCGGTGACGTGCAATTTCCAACATGTTAATTAAGGTTATTATAATTGAATTTTCAAAAATTTTTGGGACGAATTTGCGTAATACAAATTTCTTTGTTTTCTTTTCCCTAGAGGGAACAAAAACTGAAAGAAAACCTCCTCCCCCTCTTTAAAAGAGTTATTTGGGGCTGTGGACTTAAAATAAAGCAATAAATCCACAAGAACCATTTTATCGTAATTGAATTTGTGCTCGGATGCATTTGAAGAATGAGCGGGTAAAGATTCGATATGAGACTGTTAATGAAGCATTTATACTTGACATAAAATAATTATCTTGATACATTGTTTAGACCAATTCCTTTTCCGATGAGAACATTTCCATGTTAATTTCGCTTTCCTAATTCAAAATTAGCTTCGAGAATTACGATATATAATTTAAGTTGATTTATAATTAAGATTTATGAAAATATTAGATATCAACTATGTAAAAGTAACTATTGTGAAATATATTTGTCTGAAATTCGCAATTTTATTAAATTACATAAATATTTTTGAGGCATTTAATAACTTAATAAAGTTATTTTACAATTCAAATTAAAAGTTAGGATACATATAAATTTTCTTATTAATTTATTTGACATGTAAAATTATGAAAATGTATACACACAAAAACATTTGTTTGAATTTTGGAAGACTGGATGTAATTTTTAAATAAATAAACAATAATAATAATTTAACAAATTACAACAACCATGTAAAAAATGATTTTTTCAAAAACTAAAATTTAAGACTTATAAATAAATTTCATACTTAAATAGAAAGAAAGAAAGAAAAAAAAGTGATCTTTTACAACTAATCGGTTTAACATTAGATTGTTTCCTTTTTAGAACCGTCTAAAAATACATCAATTATTATTTATATTTGTACATTTCGTAATTGGTGGGCTTTATAATCAGACCTCGTTTATTTTACTTTAAAATACGATCTCTCACACAACGTCTTTCTTTAGATTCAGTTTTTTCCATAATTTGGTTCTACCCATTTTGTAACTTTTTTACTTCTTTACACAATATTTCGATTTGCTATTCAACTGAAAATTCTATTGAATGTAAAAAATTTCGTAAAAAAAGTGGACATTTATTGCCCAAAGCAAGATGTTTGAATGTTTCCCATTAAATTAGTAAAAATCTGCAAAAATATCATTTTTGTGATGATCAAAACGTAGCTTACATAATAAAGGAGGCATACATTAAGTGCGCCATGGATTAAACATTAATATTCCTAGGCCAATAAGAAACAAGTTGGAAATTGCACGTGAAGCGTAGCAAATGAGGTGCGTTCGTACGATAACGAAGTTTTAAAAATATCACTCGCATATATCAATCTCATAAAACTGTAAATAATTACAATTAAAATGCGCACCAAACAATGTTCTCCCTATACCATTATGCAATGGAATACTTTTGTGTGGCCTTGTAAATCAATAACAAATATTCTTTGCACCACAGATTATGCAAAATGTATATTATAATATGTACTTTATAGATGCATATCAATTTTATTACGTTCGAATGAGTGTAACACCATTAAAATGCATTTGAAATATTTTTCCCCATTAACCGTAATGTAACGGAATACTTTTGATTGTCCCTGTAATTGAACTATGCATCCTATTTTGATAAAATTTGAAATAATTTGACAAAATTATGTAATAATTATGTATTTAAATTTTCAAACGATTAAAATGCATTTGAAACTTTTTTCCCCATTGACCATAATGTAAAGGATTCCTTTTGATTGTCCCTGTAATTGATCTATGCAGTGGCGTAGCTAAGAGGGGGCAAGGGGGCGTCCGCCCCGGGCGCCGAGGCCTAGGGGCGCCAAATTGAGAGAAATTGTTATATATCTATATTGGGTTGGGGGCGCAAAATTTCTTGCTGGCCGCGGGCGCCAAAAAACATAGCTAAGCTACTGGATCTATGCATCCGATTTTCATAAAATTTGAAATGACTCGACAAAATTATGTAATAATTATGCATTTTAAATTTCAAACGATTCAGTTGGGTAGTTTTTGCGTTGTTATATGCGGACAGACGGACAGACAGACGGACGGACTGAACGATAACAATAGGTGCTACGTATAATTACGAACGCACCTAAAAAAAAATAAAATGCGTACATCACAAGGTTAATTCTTAACCCAAAACAGCAATCATTTTCCAAATGGTTTAAAAATAATGAAATAAATATATAGTTGACGTTTGTTAATGCGAAAAGTCATGAAAAAAGAAAGTAATTCAAATTATCACTTTCTAAAATAACAAGAAAGGCAACTTATGCGTCAAGCATAGCATACGAAATATACTTTCAATACTCCCAGAATACTTTAACAATACTTAAAGCAAATAAGATACCTAAGTAATCATTTTAGAAAACGCGTAACATGCGTTTGGAGAAACAAAATTCAACCAATACCGTTTGCAGCCGCAAAAGTGGTTTAATTCTTTAGTAGAAAAATATTGCATTATTTTGAACAGATGTGTATTAATTACATATTTTTGTACACGTCATGTATTAAACTAAAATTTAATCTGTATATAAAACATGTTTAAAATTACAGAAATAACATTTTTAGAAAATATCTTCCGTAAGCGGTTTTCTGTCAACTCCTTTGTGTGGCTTTCTATATGACTTTATTTATGTTCTATAAACATCCCTTAGTATGCTAAGCACAGTACCTCTTGAAAATACATAAATCAATTAAAAACAACCTTTAAGCAATTCCCTCTCATATTAAATAATGCTTATAATTCAATATATATATATATATATAGTGACATTCGTTAAAAAATGGGAAGCTTATGACAAAGGTCCTTACTGATACATTAATTAGTAATGCTTCTTTTAAACATTTTCCAACAAAATTTTATAATGTTTATACTTTTGGTTTGTCTGTCTGTCTGTCTGCGTTCTAACTCTTGTAAATATATTTGGATTACCATGAAATTTTTAGATGTTATTAACGTTTACCCTGAAACGAATCCTATTAAAAATGAAGTTTCTACCATGATTAGTTTATTTATACACTGAAAAAAATATACCGCCTTCATCTAGAATGAATAAGTAGTCCTTTTCTAAATCCCTAAACTAGAAATATAGATGTCAGAGTTATGCGAATAACTCTAATAAATAAACCGTATCGATGAAATGATCCAGAATTTCTAATCTGTTGTTTTATAGATTACGAAACTGAATTTTACGAATTATAACTTCTACGAATCGTTTGAATTGCGAGAAATTATCGCTTTGATTTCTGGAATCGATTCATTAACTGGAATTCTAGTTATTGTAACATTTTTCTTGTGTTCGCATTTATTTGCAGAGATTTTTATATAAGTTTGACAGCAATAATATAAGGAAATGCTCAATAATACGTATAGGTAAATCAGCGAGAATTTACGAGAATTTTAAAGCTGTTGGGTTGCTTTCTGTTTTAAAATGGCGTTTTAAAAAATTAACTACTTTAAAAATTTAAAACTTTCTTAATTTGTTTATCATCTACATCAGTATAACTATTGTTATATTTGATAAAAAAAAGGAGACTGGAGCTTTTTATAAAACTTGAACTATTTTGAAACAAAAAAATCGGATATTTTAATTAGAAAACTCTTGTAAAAATAATACAGCATACGAACATATAAGAACACATGAGGGAAAAAGATCACCTGTCCCTGAAATCGCAGGCGATATAAAAAATGACTTTCGAATAAGCAGAAAGTTTGTAGAATAGAATGGGCGTCTCGTGAGCGTATCGCCAGTGTTGATTTAAAAATTTAACTAAAAAATTTCTCAAGAGTCCTTAAAAGTATGATTTAGATGAAATATGCGTCCGAGAAACCTAAAATAGCTGTGGCGTGTTAAAAAGAATTCATGTCGTCGTTATTTTAGTTTATTATCGGAACGTATACATTTGTTCTTCATTTGTTCTTTGTGAATGTGGATTACATAAAAAAAGGTATGAAAAAGTGTTATTTTTTCGCTTGCTTTTCTTTAAATTTTATGATTTTATTCAAATAAATAACTGTTTCTCAATAACTGCAATCCAACGATAGAAAGCAGGTATATAAATTACATTTTGATAACATTTGTTTACTTGTAAAATTCCATTCGTTAAAATCACATGTTTTCTCAAATTTTAAAATGATGCGGAAAAATTTACTAGTCAAAGTTTAACATTATTAGCAAATATTTAAAAGTATTTAAATTATTAATTAAAAAAGCTATCTTATAGAATATAACTGTTTGAAAGTTTAATTTTTAAATTTTATATTTACAAAGGGAAGTTTTCAAAGTAATCTTTAAGTCTGAAATCGTTAAAAAATGAAAATACAGAAGTTACGCAACCAGTAATAATTTAAATTTTATTTTACTGAAAGATTTTAATAAAAAAAACAATGTATATATTTGAAAGAATGAAACTAAAATGAATTAACGACTGAATGATGCTAGTTTATTATTATTATTTTTTTTATTCTGGATTCTAATTCTACTTTCTGACATAGCTGGTAGGCCTAGGGTTATAATGAGGCTTGGTATTTATAATTATTCTCTAATCCTGTAAATATAATAATAATAATATACCAGTCTGTGTTTCTCTTTTGTGTTTATGGTCTGAATTTTTATACTTTATTTATATATAAAAAATATTAACGTGATTATTTAATACTTAAAAATTGACAATATTGATGTGAAGTATGTAATTTTCTACTTACAGCAAATTTGAAAAAATCATTTGTTAGTTTTATGTTTGAAATCATTTTTTACATGTTTAAAATTACTTATTCTAACATACGAGTAAATGTTTGCATTTTCAACATTAGATAGCATTTAAAATAATTATTCGATTTAAACACTGTTTCTTTTAGCATGTTTATCATATATTTTGCTATAAAACTATGCGTTTTCATATATTTACATGAGATAGTTTTCCAAATAAAGGCAGTGAAATTCGAAAATTTACAATAAATTCAATTATAGATGCAGTAGTGTTTTTTTTTTTTTTTTTACTTTATTTTTAGAATAGAGCAATAGATTGCAAATCAGTGTATATTTTAGAATCGAAATATTTTAACCTTTTTTTAGGTAGTTTTGTGTTATAGCAGAGCCCGAGGGTGAATTGTCAAATTATAAAACATGTATCACTATATAATAATATTCGATGCAAATAATATTTCGTGAGATATATGGCCCCAATTGTAATCATACAAGACGTATATGTATATGATATGTATAGAACATGTATTTATATATATTATACGGGTATATATAAATGAGGTGTTCAGAAGTGAATCCGACTAACTCCATTTTTTCATAGAAATTCATGTAAAGACATGTTTAAACTTTTCTATGTATCTATAATGTGTTTATGAATTACCCTTGATTATAAGACAATCAACATATAATGAATATACGGTGAAAAATATAGTAGTTTTTTAATAGATAAATAACTATAAATTTTTAAAATAAGCGTTTTTAGTTGATGGAGTTAATCGGATTGACTTCTGAACACTTCATGTGTGTGTGTGTGTGTGTGTGTGTGTGTGTGTGTGTGTGTGTGTGTGTGTGTGCACATATGTATATATAGGACATATATGAATGTATTTATATGTAACATATAAAGCACAAAAAAAGTAAATGATACATATATAATGACGTGGCACATAACAGTGTTTGGAGTGTATTCATATCATATATATATACATACAAATTTCGGGATGATATTGGCGAGATCATAACTTTAATTTTGTCGTAATTAAATTTATAGAGACTGTTATAACAAAAAAGTACCATATTGTTTGTTTCCCAAGTTGTCTGAATTAACGTGCGTTTATTGTATTACAAAGAAATTTATATATATATATTTTATAGTAAACTTTATCGTGCTATTAAAACACATAAAATATAATTAGTTAATATCGAATTCTCTATTTATCTATCGCTCTTTTTCCAATTGTTGAGTAGCTGAAAGAATCACCAGTGACATAGAACTCGTAATATGTACATTAAAGGAGATAAATTAATTTCATTCAGTCTCTCTATAATTTAAAGAATACAAAAAGTATTGTATAAAACAGGATATTATTTTTATGTAAATTTATTTCGATAATGCTTCATGAATCAAACAGAAATGTTTCTTTAGAAACAATAACTTGTAAAATATACGATTTTTTAAAGGCAATAAATAACAAATAGATAATTTTCAAAAAATTGTGTCAAATCGAATTTTTAACAGTTTTATTTTAAACGTTTCAAGTTATGACCATGCTTTCTGCTTCAGAATATTATATTTTGTAATTAATGTGTGTTAAAATTCTAGTTCTAATACCTATCTTAGAAAGTCAGGGAACTAGATATTCGGATTTATGAAACCAGAAGTTATTGATATGAAATTTAGCCATTTTGAAAATCTAGCTCGAAGCCTGTTTTTTTCTAGTTCTGGGAACGAGAAAATTCTGGTCAACTGAATCAGAATATTAATTAGAACAGGCTAGCAAAGGGAACTAGAATTTATAAGGATGACATGGAACTATTTTTTCTAGAGCCACAATTTATTTTCTAGATGCCAGAGGCAGATTTTTTTTTTCAGTGTAGGGATAGTCAAAAGTTTTCCGATACATTAAGGCCTAGAGGAAAAAATCGTTTCAAATGAATTTTAAAGGTGTTACACCTTGTCAAACTATTCAAATTTGCATGGATTCGCAAAGTGCACTAAAATATGCATTCTGTAAAATATTAATGAAAATAATAGTTATTATTCATTTACAGGGCCACACAAAAGAATTCCGTTACACAATAATAAAGGAGGGAATTGTTGCGACATATTTTAATTATGTTAAACAATTTCATGGATAATAAAATTGAAATACGCCTTTGAGGCTTAATATTTCACGCATAATATGAAGCGCATAGCATTTACAGGGACACACAAAATATTTCAAATAGTGCATTCTGTACGAAGTACATGTATATTATCGATGATAGCTGATGGATGGATGAAATGCATGATGGATGATATGCGCTTTTAAGCTTCACTAAATCTATTGATATTCTATGGTGTGTATAAATGATAGTTGATATACAGGGCTACACAAAAGAGCTTGCAAACGTTATTAAATATGGGCGTAAATAACTTAAAGGTGGTTTTTAAAAAGTTATATATTTCTACGTTGAACTGCTTTCAGTTTGCTAAGACATGTTTGTAGAATATAGATAAAGTGTTATACAGGGACACGCAAAGAATTAGCTAAATGGTCACCTATGGATGAACCTTCATAGGTGTTTTCTGGTACAAACAGAATCAAAATCCGACAAGTTTTTTTTGAGATTTGCTTGACGAAATAATTATGTTTAGCTTTTAATATCGTTTCGTAGTTGTTTATGCCCATAAAGTAATACTACACTGTGTATTAGCCTTCGCTTACCTCAACAATTGTTATAAAATTAATTTAATATAAAGTATCCCAACATTTGACATTCCTACTCTTCTTCATATGTGTATGCTCATATAACCACGGTTCGAAAAACCATATGATATATAATTGAAGTGAAGATTGTGTTTGTTTATTAATAAAAGAGAAAGAAAATTGTCCTCTTTTGTGTATAAGAATTTCTATCTGCCCCCGACCACTCCTCCTTTTGAGGCAAATGCAACAAGACTTTATTACTGTTGAATGCATTATGTAACAAAAAGCTATTATAAAATCTTTTTAAACAGTAACTGATTTTTAAGTGTTATTTGATGAATAGTGATATTTTATTGACTTCGACAATTAAGTATGCGAAAAATATATTTTACTAGTTTTGTATATCACTCCAAACAAAGAAATAAATTATAAAAATCAGAGAAAAAACACTTTGATAACGATATCACTGCCGGGGGGAGGGGGTTCAAGAGATGGTAACGAAGGATTTTGGAAAGGGGTAAGGAGAGATCTAGAATTCAGAAAATATTGATAACGTTATATTTGCATAATCCCTTAGGAGCCGTCCACAGATTGTGTCACGCGTTTTTTTCATGTTTTTGAATTTCCCCTCTTCCTTTGTCACAAAGTGTCACACTTCACTTTCTTTACCCTCCCCCCTCTTGTCACATGCCATGTTATATTACGTAAGGCTAATTCCATGCGAACTTGTTTGTCTGTTACACAGCTATAAATCACTATGCGTGTTGGCCACCGTTTTTTCCGAAAAGCTCGCTTTGCTTTATTCAATTTATGAGATATGTTTGATAAAATGAATCTCATTTTTCCGCTCTAAAATACTGGTGGCCAAAAATCGTAGTATATAACAGACAAACAAATTCGCATGGCATAGCCCATGAACATACACTTGCAGTTTAGAAATAAAGCACTACGTTTTAGATAACATTTCAAATTTTAGTTTTAAACTTTAACTATGTGTTTTAACCCCTTCGCGACGGGAGCCTTTTACGAAATTTTTAATGTTTTGTCATCGGTTTTTAAAAACAGAAATTTGTGCCTTATTATTCAATCGAGAAAATACTCCGATTAAATAAGACAAATTTTACAGTAATTTTTTACTGGTGGTGATAAACGAGGATTCTTAAGCCTTTTTGTGGCACGTATACATACATGTCGTTCGTTCCCAAGGGGTTAGTGAGATTTGTGAACTGAGCAATAAAAATGATTCGTATTTTGCATAAAATAAGTTTTAAAACAAAAAAAATAACAACAACAACAACAAAATAATATAAAATAGTAAAAAAAAAAAATTAAAAAAAAAAATAAAAATAAATAAATAAAAACATTCCCAGTAATTGGCAGGCACCAGTGATTGGCACATCCTACAAAAATGTCCTAAAATAAGATATATATCCAGTCTTTTAAAAATGCAAGAGCATATATGAGTTATATGCTCATTTACTTTACAGATTATAACTTTGATTTATGTTACTAGATGATAATAGTGCCTAGGAAACAGAAACAATTATGGCTTGTATCAAATTAGCCATTTTTGTTGCAAAATGCTTCTTCTCTGGCTTAAGAAATGCATGCATTTCAATTTATTATTATCCGATTTATAGTATATTTTAAACTTTAATTGACAACAGTTTTGTTTAGTTGAAAAGGGTTACTTTAATTGTGTAAAAGTTCAAGTTTCAATTACTGGTGATTACAGCAACTTTTTACAAATATATTTTTATAAAAATACCTTTTCAAATATTTTTGCTTTTAGTGGGCAAAATAGATGCACAGATATGCACTCTTTGATTTAAAAATATTTCCAAGTAAATATCTTATTTCTTAGTAATGAAAATAGAAGTAAGTTTAAAGACAAATCCTTAATGTGCCAATTACTGGGGATGTTACCCTATAAAAGAGCAATTGAAAACAGTAGTATTTTGGAATTTGAAATATAATTTAACATATTTGGCTTTAAATCTTATCTTTATGAACAAAAAATATTTTAGTTTTAAAATAACTTCATACTTCCTTTTTAAATCTCCTAAATTTTAATGCTCTTATTTTAACCAAAATGTGTGATGTAACATTTTTTCTTAACCCCTCCAGCCTCCTTGTCATAAACTGCCACGAATCCCTCCCCCTTCAAGCGTGACATCGTTTACGGACGTCTCCTTATCTGTAAATGAAAAGTATCATAAAGTATATTTAAGGGAGACCCGTAAGAAAAAAACCCAAAATTTTTATTTTTGATTTTAAAGTAATGAATTTTGGTGTACTATTTAAGAATCTTCTTGTAAGGAATAATTAGCAAAAAAATTCACTTTTTATTAAAAAGTATATTTTTTATGGGGATTTTTATGATTTTTTTTGTCGAAAAATACACTTTTTAAAATTACTACTCCTCATTCAATTTTCAATATTTTGGTATTACTAAAATTTTTTAAATAGTCTTATAGTATATAGAAAAGAACTAAGGAGAGGAATTTTTAATTTTCTATTTTAATCGGCTAAAAAAAAAATAATAAAAATAAAAATACGCATGGTAAATTTCCATAAATTCGTTATAATTTTCATGTTTACCAATTTATGTAAAATTTTCAGAAATAGTTAAAAAAATATCTCTCCTTACTTTTCTTGCAAATTTTTTTAAGATTCTAAAAACATAAACACTTTGTTTCTAAATCATTTTACCACTGAGCCTTAGTACTTTGAACTTAGGCAAAATATGAAAAAAAGTCATTTTCAGGAAAACACGTTTTAAATGGCCGCTTGTCCTTTAAAACTCTATAGTGAGTACAATTAAAAAAGCTCATTTTCTACCTGTTCCAAGTGTTCCCGAGTTCTGAAATTTTGCATGGATATTCGCAAATATGTATTTTATCGTTTTCTGAGATAAAATTTTTTTTTAAACTTTTGATGATTTTTTGCCGAAAATGGGGTACAGGTCTCCCTAAAATAAAGAAACAACAGTTCAGAAAACTATTAATCCAGTTTACATTTTCTACTTCAATATACGGAATAAATAAAGAAATCATTTTAAAAAGTATATGAAGCAAATAACATAATACTTATATTGATACATAAATGAGATAATTTATGTCCTTGAATAACTTTAATTTTCAAATAATGGCCAAGTTAATGAAAAGCATTTTGAATTTAATTGAAGGACATATTAACTCTAAATTGCAGCAGATAATTTCATTTTCACTATTCAACTTTCAGATTAATTTGTAAATATTTCAGATAATTTATGGAAATAAATTAGATTGTTGATATTAGTTAAAGTTATGAATTCTAAATAAGAGCCTAAAAGGAGTTTTAAGTATAATCTCATAAATATTTAATATCATCATTAATTTAAATCATTTTATTATTTAAATCATGTCTGTAACATATATTTTTAAAATCATATTGCTTATCTCCGTTAATGCCAATATCGTATCCCTCTATTCTAAAGAAAAAAGTAACTTACGCTGTCACCGCTGCTAATAATGAATTTTTTGTGTCCTAGGGTATTTCTTCGCTAATATTAATAAAACTGCTACACACAAAGATATGAAAATTAGGGATGTTATAGAGAAATATTTGATAAATACGCTGATGCAGACAATTTTTAAATGGAATAATTATTTTGAGAGATATTTAATGTTAAAGCTGGTTCCATTAAAAGAGTTTTATAGCAGCAAAAACTATACATTAGAATTTAAACATTCTTAGATCATTTTATAGATTAGAATTTCCCGGTGGTGCAGAGTGCATTTATTATTTTAATTTGATTCAATTTTTGAGGATTTATTTCCATTTTAAATTCCAATTTTCGGCATTTTGAGAGACATTTTTTGCATGTTTTAGAAAAAATTATTTTTTTTTTAATTGTTGCCAAATGATCAAAGAATAATATTTCCTTCAAATTAAAAAAATATTTATAAGCGACTGTGACAAACAGAAAAAAATACTTTCAAATGATAATTAAATTATTATAAGTTAATAGCAGGAAAATATTGAAAATTACGTCATTCTGATACACCAAATTAAAAAACACAAACGTATGTGGATCACAGATCCTCCTGGTCTAGTTGCGCCATAAACCAAACTGAACAGATTTACAGAGGTCCAAACTTTTATAAAAATGAATATTAGCTTGTGGAAGCTGAATTGCCAGTATCTCCATAGCCGCATTGTAAAATTAATTGCCAGTTACTTTACGTAAGCATAATGAATTGCCAGTTACTTTACGTAACCTTAATGAATTGCTTAAAAGATATAAAGTAGCAAATTATTTGCAAATAATTATTTGATATAAAGTTTCAAATATTTGCAATGAATTTGCCTCCATGGAGCTCCCTAAAATTTGGAAGGAAAAGCTTCGAAGGATTTTAAAACAGTAATATGTAATATTTAACGTTCACAAAACTTTTATTCATTTTTAATTTTTCCAATTTATTTCACTATGCTTGTGCTCATGTGTTTTTATGTTTTTCTGTTTTATTTTTAATTTGAAGCTATTTTAGCAAAAAAAAAAAAATCTTTTTTTTTCTTTTTTCTTTTTTTCTTTTTTTTTTCTTTTTTTTCTTCTTTTTTTTTCTTTCTTTCTTTCTTTTTTTTTTTTTTTTTTTAAGTTGCCGTCAGAGCACACGAAACATA